>JAKSZP010007915.1:0-296911 GCA_022478985.1 Massospora cicadina
GGCCATACGGCCCTAAACCACCATTCATTGTCTTGAACTTGCTCTATGTCACTGGCCAGTCCATTCTGTGTCACTGTCCAATCCCTTACCTAGTGTTTATTTTTGCACGGGTTTTTTATATTTAGGGTTTGCATAAAATTTTCCTCTCATGGCTCATGGTGGTTCAGTGTGGTGCGCTGATTGAATTCATTGGTTTCAGGGTAAAAATTTAGAGAATTGGGACCCAAATTTACGCCCATTGTGAAACTAAGTTGTTCTGCTAAGTTCTCTTGATTGATACCACTTGGTGATTCAGTTAAATTGTTGAGAAAATTTTCAGCTTGGGCATTCTGCTCTGATTGGGTGGCTTAGTTAATTTCCTCCATGTCCTTCTTGGCTTGGGAATTTTGTTCTGATTGGTTGGCTCAGTTGATCTCCTCTATGCCCTCCTAAATTTGGCTGGGGTCGATGGAGGAGGCCACAAGTGATGCAGCCTTGGACGCTGCTTGCTTGTGAGTCTTCTGTACCATTTTGCATAGTTTGGGTGATACTGGGTCTATGAGGATATATTGCCCATCCTCTCCCCAGAGGAAGGCATAGTTGCTGTTGATTATTTTGTTGATGGTTTCACCATCTTCATCCATGGCGTCATCACAGAAGTCTTGGGCCAAAATGCCCTCCATCATGGGGCATGCATGTTCCTTATAGCCCAACGCGGTGCAAGGGTTGCAGACAGGCGGTGCACATTCCGTTGTGATGCAGAATGGCCTCAACACCACCCCATCTGGGAGGTGAAGCACCGCTGTGAATGGTATTTTTTAAGGTCTGCAGCTACATAAGGGACTGGGTTGATCATGGTGATTGCCTTTCATGTGCACAGGTTCAGCATCAGGTGGAACTGCTGTGATTTGAGTTGCTTAATTTGCCCGTAGCTTTGGAGTACATTTTGGAGCTCTTCCTCGATGAACTTTTGGGGAAGGTTAGTAGGAAGCAAGTCGAAGGAGATTAACAAAGTGTTCACTTTGTTCCATCTGGTGTGTGCAGTGTGAACAATTCATTTGCCCTTGGGGAGGGCAATTTTGACACAGACTTTTGTGGTGGCATCTGCATCTTCTTTATTTCAAAGCCCAAATCAATCCAGCTGCAGTGGATGATATGAGTGGTAATGTACATTGTGTGGGGAAAAGGGAGGCCTGTGCCTCATACAATTTCTCCAACAGAGTTGGAGATTCAACTCCTAGGAAAAGTTGGAGCCAGTGCTCTACCTTCGATAGGGATTGGGTATATTGGATTTCCATGTATATTTTTTTTGGTAAACTCCACAAACCTGAATGGAGTCAGAGTTTGTGGTTTCTTGGTAACATTGGTTCCAGTCCACCTCCAGGGCGTTTTTTGCCCTTCAGAGCACCATTTTGTTCATTGCCTGATACAGCTTTCACCCAGTCTAATTGGGATTTGTTGAAATCGCCCATTTCTCCTGTGTGATTATCAAAAATTGCTGGTCAAATTTTATTGTAATGACTAATGTTATTATTATGGAATAGAAAAGCCATAGTTATTATTTATGCTATAATAGCCTTAATTTAACTAGTCATAAAGGTTTTATGGCAGCAATATAAATTTACCAACTTTTGTGAACAAATGAGTTAAGGATCACCAACCATAAAATCATTCAAAGGGCTAAGACATTATATTACAAATGTAAACCAAATATAAGTATGTCATTTTCATGTAAGTCACTTTAAAAATTTATTTAATGCTTATCATGGTATATACATTGTATAAAACTATTGAATTATATATTTGTGGCTCAAAAGAGCACCTTATCTTTAGAAAGCTTGGTATAGCCTTACTTCAACTATACAATGTTGGCCCCATTAGTTGCATATTTTTTAGCTTATTAGATTAGAGTATGATCTATCTGATAGAAGTGAGGGAGCTATCAATAGCTATTTAGAATTTCCCCATTTGTGCATTGATTATCCTGATACCAATGGTATAAAGCTTCCACTAAAACAAGTTAATTACAACTTGGTTTGTATTCCCCCAACTTTACCCCTACTGCAGAGAATTTTTTCACAAAACCATACCCCAGCTTTTATCTATGCTTTAGCCAAGACCAGCCCACTAGTTTTGGGTTCAAATGGAAGGCCTTGGTCCATTACAGTTCATCTCTGGAAAAGATGTGCAACTAAACAACAAATTAGCCAAACAATCAAGTCTAAATTTAACTTCTAAAGTATGATAGACATGGTCACTCAGGATGAAATGGAACAGATATTAAGAAGAGCTCTATTTATTTAACATAAGCATGACAATACCCCAAGAAGAGATCCTTAGCCTGTTGGTTTAAATTACATCTTATTAAAATCTTGTGTGATGGTAAGCACCATACTAGTTAACAGCAACATGGTATCCACCAGAGTGGGTGCACAACGTCGCAATGGCCTTGTCAAAGTCGGATGTATATTACATCTAGATGGTAATTTTTTACTTTATATAAACAACTTATAATTTGAGTGTATTAAATTAATAAACTTATAGACTTTTATTAAGTAGATGACTAAGTTAAAAACAAAGACTGGATCCTTTATATAATGTTGTAAGGCTTGGTCACTACCAACCTTTTAAATTCAAGCACCTAATTGTAATTATCTAAGACTTCTAAGATTTCACTGAACCCTTAAAGTCCCATTATATAGATGCTTATTGGGTACTTGAGGTGTTATGGCAACCTTTTTAACCCTTTTTTAGGCAAATCATTGAATTAGATAGACTTGAATTATGTTTTCTTAGAGAATCTCCTGGGAGTCAATCATTCATGAAAATGATTACCTAAAGTTTAGAACCACCAATCTATGATCATTTAAGCTCTCAGTATTGACCTATTTTTTTCAAAATTTTATTGTGGAAAACTAGGGCAGTTTGGTGGTCTGGAAGTATCTTAATCCTGTCACATTATCCCCTTCAGAGGAAAGCTCTACCAAACATATGGCATGAAAAGTAAAGACTTTTGCTTCTATTAAGGGTACTCAAATACCCACAATAACACCCATAGTCCATAGGGCATTGCCTTTCTGAGGTTCAAGAAATATGATCCACTGGGTAATAGGTAGGGAAGTATTGATTGAAAAAACCTTGTCCCACCTCAGATATTAAGCTGAGCACTTGCAGCAGCCTTGCTAATATCACTTGGTGAATATGGAGCTACTATCATTAATCATGGGCAGCTGCACCTGAAGCTTTTGAATATGATCAGGTCTGAGGTTAAAATTGGCCTGTAGGCGCTCTTGATAATGTTGGGGTATCAATGGCATATCCCCAATCCTGACTCCACCAGCATTTTCCCTATTTTCTATTCTGTTGTGAGCCTTCTCCATCCTGACTTTAGCTACTCGGAGTATGTCAGAGTTGTAGGAGCTTGTATAAAGACCTGGGTCAGCTGAAGCATGTTCATAGGTAGAAGGCTGGTATGGCAGTTCCTTGGGGTGTTTTTCTTGGTTTCCCAATTTTCGGATGGTAGTATTAAAACACCAGTGATATAGCTATTGCCAAATTGGCCCACTCTCTCATAGGGTGCTGATGTTTGGGGTTGAGCCAATGACAATAAATCTTTGTTTATTCACAGGGTGAAACAACAGGAAAATTGGAGCGTCTACTTCTTATGTACATGAGACTTTTCTCATGTGTCCAAGAATATCCAACCATGTTTAAGCCTTAGAATTTTTACAAAATGGGGCTCGTCCAGAGCACATTAGAACTCTCTCAACCTCTACTGACAACAGAAAGGCCAAGTGAAACTTATAAAAGTATAACTACAATAGGCGTTATTAGCATTTAATAAAAGTTACAATAGTAAAGGCAGGCTCCTGTGAAAGGCGTTACTTTATTGAGATGACCATAAAAGTATATATAGTATTATGAATTTATGGTGGCTAAAGTAGGACTTTTTTATAACATACCAAGTTTTTATAATATTGTGATTAGCATTTGCTACTTGGTTTCAAGCCAAAAAAGACCCTTTATTTGACCCTCTAGGAACCTCTGGGCTTCTTTCATATATTGTATATGGCTTTGTCCTGCTTTTGACCATGTGGTTGATGCTCTTTTTGATCCTGGTGTTCTAATGACCCTTGTGGCTATTGTGGATGCTTGGGTACACTGGAAGTCTTAATTGCTGGAGCTTATACAAATTAATTTAATTACAATTTTGGCAGCATTAACTAAGCTCAGGTTTGTACAATACTAAGGAAACTCTCATTGAATGGGTTTTAACTTTAGGCGGCTCCAGTTGATTCCGCCAAACTGGTTACACAGGGTAAAGCCCACTAAGCAGTGGATAAGCAATATGAGGATTATTGATCTTTGATAAATAATAATAATAGATTCCTTAATAGGGAGCTATTGCCCCAACTTTACCAATTTATTTAATATATATACTATCAGCTACTCTGTTAATTCTTCCCTATACTTTTACTTCTTCAAAAACCTTGTCTCCTCTTTCACACATTCAACTATTAATACTCAGTATTCCTAGTCAGTTTCAACCCTTCCGCTTAGTTATCTCTATTTGCTACAAATTTAGGGTTTTAATACTATCATTGAGGCTTCAGCGAAATTTCCACAATTTGCTGAGCTAATATTACTTCAATCGATTCAATACCCTCATAAATAAGATCCGCAGGATATGTGACATATTGTTCAGTCATACCAATTTCTTGACATTACCCCCCTTGACTGGATGATAAGCTCATATTTCTTGTATGCCCAAAGGAACTTTGCATGTACTAGGTTGATAATCTGACCACCTGCGGGTTCCTTGATAAAGTAGGCATTAACACCAGTCTTCTCAATTATCTCAAATGGTCCAACTCATATGCTGGCAACCTTGCTCCTTCTTACAAACCCATGTTAATCATGGAACAAGAAAAGATCTCCTACCACGAACTGTGGGAGGTTGTTGCATCTACATTGGTCAAGCGCTTGATCCTAAGCCTACCTAGCTAAACTAGTGGAATATACTTCAGTTTGGAATTATACCAGCATGTCTGTTAAGTTAGTTAAATAGCGCTGGGCTCAACTCCGCCGGTATCCTCCACACAGGAATAAAGCAAGAACAGAAAAGAAGATTGCCTTCCATAAAGTAATTGTAAGGGACTTTTCCACATTGATGAATGAATCTAATATTGTATGCAAAGATGATGGTGGATTGAAGGGTACTCCAGTCAGCGGGCCATTAATTTACAAGCTTACAAAGAATGTTCACCAAGCTGTCATTGACTCGTTCAACATTCCATTAGATTTGGGGTGGTAAGGGGTAGTTAAGACCCCATGGATGGCCATCAAGCTGTTCAACTTAGGAAGGACATGCGACGTGAAATTTGTTTATTATCTGTGAGAATAAACTACGGTCAGCCATGTTGCTGTATGATGCACTCCATAATGAACTTGGTGACACTTTCAGCTCCTAAGTCCATGATCGCTCTTACTTCCACCCACTTGGTCAAATGATCTATGGCTACGAGGATATACATGGAGCGGTTTGCATACATCGCCAGAGGACCCACCACATCAAGGAAAACAGTGTGCCATGCAAAACGAGTCTTAACCAGCTAATAGGTAGTTTTATTGTGGAAAGGTTTCTCTAATTGACACAGGTGACAACAAGCAACCTTCTCAAGAACATCCTAGTGCATGCTCTCCCAATAGTAACGTGGTCACAAAAACTTCAATGTCACCGCAACCTTTCATAACCTACCAACCTTGTGTGCATCCAAAATAATCGCTGGCCTGAAAGAGAGTTTTAGTAACTTGGCATCGCTTCTCCAAACTTCTTATATAGTTACTCATTGCGCAAGAAGGTGTCATAGCAAAGCCCGTCTAACACTTTGATTACATGTGGCAGCTCATCGTGGTATTGTCCATAATCATCTTTGCATATACTATGTACACCAAATCTACTATAATGGCGACAGTTGGTAATCATGACAGACAGTCCGCATTTTGTTGTTTTGCCCTTGGCTGGTGTACAATCTGGAAGTCACATGCTTGGAGCTTTAGGGCCCATTGAACAAGCTGCCCTTAAGGTTTCCACAGATTCTGCAGCAACCACTAGGATGTATGATCTGTGACTACTTTGATTTAACCCCGCGGAGGTAGACCTGGAACTGTTTATATGCATCTATTACTACTAAGCACTCCCACTTGGTCATGTTGTAATTCCGTTTAGGGCATGTTAAGCTTTGACTACAAAATACGACAGGATGCTCCACACTATCATCATCCTTCTGGGATAATAATGCCCCTATGGCGGAAAGTGAAGCATCCATTTTCACAATAAATTCCTTTTTAAAATTAGGGTATTGCAAAATGGGCGCGCTAGCAAACGTGGTTTGTAAGACATAAAAAGCGCTTTGACAACGGTCTGTCCAGTTAAAGGTGGCGTTTTTTTTAATAACGCAAAGAATGGATCCCCAATACAGCTGAAATTGGGTTGAACCACGGGTAGTAGCCAACCATCCCAAAAACATCAGAATATTCTTATTACCTGGTTGAGTCATCTTGCATATAGCTTCCCCCTTTGCTGACTGAGTGCTAAGCACTTTTGATTCTACCACAAACCCAAGATATTCTAATTGCTCCTTAAAAGGTGGACTTTCAAGGCAAATTTTTATGTTGGCATCAGCAAGGCAGCGGAACACTTGTTCCAAGTGATCAAGATGCTTAATGAACTTCCAAAAGAACACATTGATATTTTCAAAATAGACTAGAATGCAAGACAGCTTTGGGTACCTAAGATAATGTCCATAGCCAGCTGGAATGTAACCAGGGTGTTGCACAAACCCTGTGGCATAAGTTTAGGCTGAAACAACCTTTTAAAGGAGATAATAGCGCATTTCTCCCATTTTAACGTTGGAAATTTGATTTTTCCATTATCCTAATATCAAATCCATGGTTGATAAATAGTTGGCACCACCCAGCCAATCCAGAGAATTGTCAATTCGTGGAAGAGCATATAATTTTTTTTGTGATATGATTAAGCTTCCAGTAGTCAATTACTACTCTATTAGTGCCATCTTTTTTCTTAACTTTCAACACAGGGGACACTCAATGGCTCTTCAATGGCTCTAACATTCCCTGTTTACCCAATTTATCTATCTCCTTGAGTACAACTTCTTCCACCACCTTTGAGCAATGTATAGGCTGTGACTAAATGGGAGTATGATCTCCTGTGTCAAATGATGCACAATTTCATATGCACATCCCAAGTAATGGTTGTCAGATGCAAAGATGCCTTGGTGTTTTTCAAACAGATCCATCAACATGTCCTTCTGGTCCTCCAACAGGTAGTTAGATCCTCACGCAGAACCACTCTCATTATGCTGGATGAGGTTTTTAAAGATAGCATGAGGTCTTCCCAAGAACAAAATTAAGTATACAGTGGACCTCATCAATAGGAATCAGATGCAGATAAGCTACTACTTGGTGACTTTGAACCTTCATAGATTCCTTCTGCAGGCTTTATATAAACGCCCTCACTTCCCCCTGCCCAGATAACAGGAGCCCAGGAGGTACATGGGGTTCTAGCCGTGATCATTGGTAGGTCGTATATTTTACCTGTAAAGCCCTTCAGGGATGTCTATTTTGAGCTCCATCCCTATTATAAATGATGCTCAGAAGGTATATTCAAAGCACTTGCAGCCCATAGCGGAAAAGTATTATACTCATAAATATGGTTAGAAAGAGCTCAGGTCCTCCGCTTCATCCACCAATATTGTACAGGAACCACACCATCGCTATACACAAGATTAATTTGACTGGAGTGGGTTGGGTCTTCTTAGACTCCATTGGAGGCAAAATAGATGGAAATCCGTTGTCCCAAAATATTATATGTTCCCTCCGCCATATCAATCACTGCACCAAATTTCTGCATGAGCGTGGCCCCAATCAACATGTTGTAGTATTTATTAAGCAACACCACTGTCAGAGCGTATGCCCCTATTGAACTGAACCTCAGAGGCAACGTGCTATAAGCGTCCTCTAACACAGTGCTCTGTGTCCCCGCAGTCACATACACTACACTGTGTTCCACATCAGGCTTCAGCAAAAGCCTAGCCATGAGCTTGGTGGATATAATATTTATGGGAGCACAGTATCTATAATTGTTTGGATTTTTGTGTTCTGAATAAAAATATCACAATATGTACACTCCAAATAAGATGAACCATTGGTGTTTAAATACGAACATCCAAGGGCTTTTGGGTATCCAGAAAAGTGATAATACTGACACCTACTTGAAAATACTCCTGGGCAATTTTCTCTACTAGAATCGCCACGTTCACCCCCTCTAGGGTTGCAATGTATATTGAGGGTCTGACTTCAACTATACCATTCTGCCCAAGGATTTGCCAGGTGTACAATTTTTGTACAGCTCATGGAACTACAATTCCGCATTATTGGGTCTATCCCTCTGTTTGAGGCCAAATATAGTAGGGTATTTGTTAATATAATGAATCATCAGGGTGAGTACTGGGACCAAAACAAAGTGAATTATTGGAATCATCAGGAACAAATAAGTTTGAATTAATTGAATTAGAGCGTCCCATCTCTACTCCACTTGATCTTTCCCTGTTCACTTGGGGTAAATGGTGCTGCATGGACATTCTTTTTGCCCAGACAGCTAGCTGCATAATGGCCTCTTTGGACACACAAAAAACACACATTTGTAAACGGCACTTGTCTCTGTATCACACCCACAGGTCCAGGTTGGAAATCAAATGATGTATTGTAATTCAGCTGATGACAAGCTGGTTGAGTATAATGGGGACGGAAAAGAACCTTCAGCTTGGTAAGTGGATGAGGATTACCCAATGGATTATACCCAAGTCGTTGGTGCCATTTCCCAATGGCAATTCAGTATCAGTTGATGGAGCTTTCTGTTCCACATTGGGGGCACTAAATGTGATAGTTAGATAGCATAAACAGCTAATTTTAAATACCTCTGCATTGTCTTGAAGAATATGGTTCATAACATTATACAGTTCTCAATATTCCTTGACAGCCGCCAGCATCACTATGTCCACCTCCTCATTAATCAATATATTTTCTCCCACCAACACATAAGCTTCAGCTGCAAACTGCTCCGCAAACTCCACCAATGACACATTCTATAAAACTGTATAGTCAAAAACTCTGCCTTGCGCTGTGCCATTTTTGCCACATTCCAAAACAGGCAGATTACAGTCTCCTTCACCTATTGATATGTTACGGTAATACACTTAAGGTAACATGTGACCTGGTCAGCACTCTTGACATCCAGAGAAAATAACAAATTTTAGCTTTCTGCAAATTGGAAGCCCCTTCTACTGCAAATTAAACCACTCAAAAAATCAAGGTATGTTTCCATTGTGGTTAAATAGGGAAATCTTGTCAGTACAGACCCCTTCCTCCCCAGCACAACAATTTCTTTTACGCTCTGCACAGTATAGATGCTCTTTAGTGTCGCTTAACTGGTTGACAAGTTGGTTGGTTTAGCCACCCACCAGGTGCAGTTGGTGAAAGGCCTTGGCGAGCTGACTGTTAAACTTTTATTATCTCAGAAAAGCATTTTATGAGCCTGGAGAGGATATCCAAGGCAAGTTTCAGTTCCACATATTGCAATAACTCAATAAACTGGGGTAGTACTCCATCAAGGTGAGCCAGTTGCATCATGACTTTGACAAGTATAAAACTCTTAATGTGTTGATCAATGGCCCCATGTAGTGAGCACCACTGTTAACTTTTGGCTGATCTGGTTGATTTACTGAACCGGTTGCACAGGGTAAAACCCACTGAGCAACAGACAAGCGATATGAGAATTGCTGATCCTAGTTAAATAATAAATCACTAAAGGAGCAATTGCCATGACAATATCAATTTATTTAATATATAAACTAACTGCTACTCTTATATTTCTTCTCTAATCTCTTTTTTATCAGAAACCTCATCTACTCTTTCCCACCATCAACTATTAATCCTCAATACCCCTAGTTGGTTTCAACCCTTCCCTTAGTTATTCTCTCTTTGCTACATATTTAGGGGTTTTTGTTCTATTATCAAGGCTTTGGCGGAATTTCCTCAATTTTCTGAGCTATTAAAAAACTTTGATTGATTCACTCGCCTCATAAATATGATCCTCAGGTTATGTGACTTATCATCCAGTCATACCAAACTTCATGACAATGTGATCTAATAATTCTCCTTCCATTAGCAGTCAAACCCAAGGGTATAAATGGGGTTCCTCAGAGGCGTCGTCTGCACTGTTGTGCGCATATTTTTGGACCAAATTTATATTTCATGTCCTCTGATATCATGCTGATGAACTGGTAAATTACTTCAGTAGTCAGAGGATATATGATGCCCTATATCAAAAGCACTTTTATTACCCTAGAAGCTCAAAAAAAGGGCTTCAGATTTATAAAAAAAACTTTTTGATCTCTGGTAATTTTAGTTTGTATTTAATCCTCACCTTGACCATTTCGATTATTAGCACCAATAATGTCATGGTTAAGTGTCATGATTTTGGGAGTGACCAATGGGGTAAGGAGTAGATGGACTAGGCCAGAGGAGTCAATTTGGCCGCCCTCCATGGTTTTAGATAATTTGTAGATAAACGTTGGGTTAGGGTCAAGCAGGCTTAAGTTCCCCCAGGAACCTCGTGATGTGGGCCCAGACATTATAGTAACAGGGTTAAGCATCACTTGTTATAGTTAAACGATAATGGTTCTTTAATCTAATTTCCTAATGGGGATTAATTTGTTTACAAAATATTAATATTCTAAATAATGGGAACATTCAGATAAAGTCAAAATCTCAAGTTTGTGCTTACTCAAGACAAAAACTACTATGAGTGGGGAACTCATTCTATTGGCTAGAGCTATTTCCAGGCCCAACAGATGGATTGAGGAAAAATCTGATTTTCCCTTAAACTAGTTTGGCCATGATCAACCTCTCTGGTGGTCATCTCACTTACTTTAAAGAATCTTGGATTTACATATTTATCTACCTATACTACTTTATGTTATCCTCTATGTATAAGTCCTTATGTCAGCTTTCTGGATTTCTTTAATAAGCAAAGAAGCTTGGGGCACCATCTAGGGTGCATGTGACGCGCTTTCAGTAAAGATTTTTCCTTAGATAGCTATAGACACTCTCCTCCAGGATACTATTAATATTAAATTGGGGAATCAGGAGGGTCTCTTCCATAGGTCAAGAATTATCCCCTATAGTTGGGCATTCCCCAACATTTCCCTCACCAAGAAAAGACTTAGGGAAAGACTTTAACATGCCGCACATGGACTCAGTTAAAGACAATTTAGGTTGTATCACCCATAATTGAAAATTTTTTATCTTATACTAATAACAACAATTTCTGGTCCTACCCAAATGGCCTGTAACTTACCAGGTTGTCCTCCACACATGTGATAGAACATCAAATTTTGTCTTACCTCAAATATGGTCAACTTGGGTTTTTCTCTCATTGGTACTCTCCTTATGTGCGTTCATAATATTGCTGCAGACGTTCAGCTGAATTTTGACTAACTCTTTTACTAACTCTTCTTGGTATTTTCAAGGAGGTAAATTCTTCCTATTTACATTCATCACTGGAGTTAACAAACATGGTAAGGTGGAAAAATTTTTGTATAAAGAATTAAAGGTAACGTATATGTTATCCTGTAGTAGCTTAACCTGTAAGTGAACATGGCTGATGCAACAAGATGCCCCATCTGGATCCCTGGTTGACCACAATCTTCTTTAAAATTTTTTTTGGGGTTCTATTGACCATTTCACAATTCCATTGATAGATGGTGTATACGGCGTGGTAAACTGTTGTTTAGCTCCTGCTTAGTATATCAGGTGCTAAGACATTTGAAATAAAGTTCCATCCTTTGTTAAAAATGAGTATCTTAGGGTGCCTATGGCGTGTAATGACCTAGTGGTCTAGGAACCTTGCAGTGACTCTTGCAGTACATGCCTTAACTGCAAACACTTCTCTACATTTGGTCAAGTGATCTATTGCTACAATTAAAAATGATTTCCAATTTATATGACTTTGAGAATTGTACAACAAAGTCAGTAGGAATTATGTGAATCAGCGCATTTGGATAAACAGGCTGAAATCTAAGCTTTTTGGAGACTTGTATTGGGCGCATTCAATGCAGAGCTCCAGAGCCTGACTGATATCGTCCAACTTGGCCTCCCAGTAAAATATCTCCTCAAGACTCTGATATACTTTCTGTTGTAATCTGTGGCTTACTAGGTGGTGTCCTTCATAACTTGTGCCCTCTGTTTGCTTGGCTATAAAATAAAGTAGCCGTTTCTCCTATAATTGTTCCTTTAGCTGTAAATTTTTAAATTCGTCACTCTGAAACAATTATTTAATGTCTACTAACTACATCGTCCTCTTCCTTCCATTCCACTTCTGGTTTTCCTATAATCTCATAGATACTATTGCTCTCATAGGCTTGCAAATGGAAGACAAGCAACCATGACAAGTCATCTCAGTTCAGATGCTTCTCTCCTGCCTGGTGCAGGATCTCAAATTTGTGGCCTTTGTATCTGAAGTTCTAATCCTGCTAGCCTTCTTTATGGATCCTTCATGTTTGTTAACCACCTCAGAGAGATGTTTTTATAGTAATCTTGGAACGTATGTCAAAAATATAAGGCAGATGTGATGTATTGCTGTGATCACTAAAATGACTTGCGCTCTGTAATCATGTTGATGTAATTTGCTCTTGTTAACGTCTTTGTTTAGAATTTTATTGTGTTGTCTAATCCTTCTTCGTCCAACTGTGCTAAAATGACACTCATACCCACGTCATTGGCATCTGTGTAACTATATAATGTTTTTGCAAAATCCCTATAGTTAAGGATTGACGCTTCCATTAGTTTCATCTTAAGCTAGTTGAAGGCGACTTTTTGTTCATGTTCCCAACTGAATAAACTCCTTTGTTAAGTTTTTGTGTGAGTAGCCTGGCAATGTCTGTGAAATTTAAAACACAATGGCGGTAGTAACCCACCATGTCTAGGAAAACTGAACATCTCTCATGCACTTGGGGAAACTTATCTTTGTGATGGCTTCAGCCTTCGCTTAATTAAGCTTGTTTTATAATTCAACTTATTCCAATAATTTCACCTGACTCTTCATTAGTGAGCACTTGCTTCTCCTAAGCTTGATGTTCTCTCTTTAATGTTTATAAACTCCTTCAGGTGTGATAGGGTACTCTTGAATGTCTTTATGAACAACATGATATCATCCAAGTAAATAGGCACACTTGAAATCTTTATAGATCTAAAATTATGATCCTCTACTTTTTGGAACATAGCTGGGCATTGCACAATCCCTGTGACATACGCGTTAGTCTGAACAGGCCTTGGCTAATTATAAGTGCACACTTCTCCTGGTCTTCTGGCGACAGTTAATTCTATCAATACCCACTTACAAAGTTCATGGCTGAGAAATAGCACGATCCTCCAAGTTGTTTCAAAACATTATCAATGCATGGTAAGGGATAAGAATTATACTTTATAAGGTTGTTCAACCATTGGTAGTTCATGAATATGAGGTGAGTCCCATCCATCTTATTGACTAGCACTAGGGGAGACATCAGTGGCTTTGGAGGAGTGACAAAGCCCACACCTATTTTTTGCTGTAATTTCTTTGATATGACTCCTTCTTTGCTCTTTAAATAGTGGTGTTGATTTTTGGAGTTTTGTCTGATGGCTGGTTCTTCATTAGGTGTGAAATGCAGTTTTGAGTGTCTATTGTGTGAAGACAACAGACAGGATGGTGATTAGAATTTAAACTATAGCTTCTTAGTAGTATATAATTCATATTCCTTGTCATTTTTACTTGGGCAATGGCACGCTGCCCTGATCCTACTGATCCTAAGTAAAAGCCAACTAATACAAAAGAAATTACTAAACACAAAAAAGTTTATTAATTAAATTATAAACAAGTCCAGTAGTTGATTATATTTAATTAGTATCAACTTGAGGGTTATTTATAGGGTTTGATGTTAACCACATCTTACCCATGATGTCTCATTTTCAATGGCACTCGGCCACATAAAATGTTTGTAAGAACGTCTACAAATACTTCAACTCAGGGCATCATACTCAGCCTCAGGGTTGGAGTAAACACCATCATCATTCTCAAGATGGCGTTTTGTACGCATCTTCAAAATAGCTGAACCAATTCACTTTCACATGCAATTGGCAGCACATACTAAGGCGATTTGTATCACTAATTAGTAATTGATTTGATCAAAAACTTGACTTACATTAAAGAATAATTTTGACATAGACCAACAAAGCCCACATGCCTGAGTCATTAAATCAAAACTTAAAGTTAAGTTTGACCTAACCAACAAAGCCCTCAAGCCCATGTCATCATAGTCAAATATAATTAAGTGAAATCGCTAGGCCGCAATTCCCAAATTTGGATATACTTAGGATACACCTGAACCATAATTGCTGATATGATATGATTGAATATCTGACAATTAGGTCCAGTCAATTACTCAACAAGTGGTATAGCTTTTATTGGAAGGAGATGGATCTCTTAGTGTCAATATATAAAATCCTCCATTGCATACGCCATAATTGTTAAGTCTGCTGCTGAAAAACTATAATTTTGATTTAAGATTCAATTTAGTTCTCTTTCTTCTGGAGTTGTTGGCTCCTGATTTCAATCTCTTTGATTCTGTGAATGGCGTGAACTAATTTAACGTCAGCATAGCATTACATCTTCTCCCCATAAATCGTTTTGTCCTTTCTTAATTTTGACAGGGTGCTTGACTATGTTTCAAAGGAGGACTTTGACTTCTCCTAATACATATAATTTTAAAATCCAGGAGTCGCTATGGTTTATTGCTCTATAACTTCTTTAGTGAAGCAACTTTGAGCATTGTATGCTTGGATACAATTACTGATGTAGATAAGCATTATCTTCTGTCAGAGATTTAAAACATTAAACAAATTGAGTTCTTGCACCCAAATTGAACTTTGATGATCAAATTATAATCTCTCTTTGATTAGGAACTGCTATCAATGATGTACTTGAGAAAGTTTGATCAGAATAATCACGCATTCAAGAACCAATGGAGATGCCTTCTGGATTAACCCTCAACTTCCCGCACCATTAAAAGGAGAGCTCTGATTAATGCAGTCAAAATGTCATTGACTTTGGAGAACTCGAAGGCCTCAACTGAGAAGTCAATCCAGAATGAATTGGAAGATCCTGATTGTAGGGACCAATGAAGGCTTTCTGGGTGATGGGCTCCAACTCACCCTATGGACATCAAATTCTGTATTAGAGATTTAGACAGGTAACCATTCTGCTTCACCTTCTTTGACCACTCCACTAATTTTACAGCTAAAGCCCCATTAAGACATCAGATTACAGTCCAGAGGACAGATAAGCCAACAGAAGTGGTGCTCATTACAGGGGCCCTCATGTAAGCCTTGGGAGCAACCCTTGAAGCTTAATTTAGGAAGAATCCCTGTTTTAAACTAAGAAGTGTGTAAACCAGCGGTTGTCCCTCTCTTCACCCTTAGTAATCTGGCCCATGTAATAGATGAGAGGTAGGTTGATGGAGTATCAACAAACTTATGCCTCTTCACCCTCTCCTAACCACCAAGGATTTGGTGCAGAGAACTTAGGAGGTGTTTCAGAAGGTGGCGGTGGTCAGAAGCCTCTTCTAGAAGAGAGTAATAGCGATCTTACTTAACAAGAGGGTTTCTCTGCCTGTTTGAGTACCGCTGGTTAAGTTAAATTGGTAATTGCCAAAAGTAACTCAATTGAGTCACTATTAGCTTGGAAATACCCATCTTTCATTCCCCTCCATTAAAAGTAAAGATGAGCTCATCCCTAACAGGTATGGGCGCAATAGACCTTTTCAACAATTAATGGGACTGCCTTCATTTGGCCTGGCTGCAGCCACAACCTACTGTCTGTTGTAGAAATCATCATCAGGCCAAGAACAATTGCAGTTGAAAAAAATTCCTTTAAAAGAACTCAATACCAACCCAGCTGGGCGACTGGATCTGAATCAATATTGGTAACAGGTTAAGCTGTCAATATGCTATAGCCAAATTGCAAAGTTATTTCTGACAGTAATGCATCTATTTTTCATTCCCTATTCAGTGAGGTTATAAGGCAGTGGACACTGACAGGTTCTGGTGTCATTTCATTTTTTCCACCTTTTTGTCTTTAAATAAAAAAGTTTCTAACAATATTCAAATTTTATCTGAAAGTTAAAAAGTTTGCCATAAATTTAGTGGCCATGATTTTAGATTCTAGGAATACCTGGATAGTGTTCACAGCTACTCTATTATCTTTGCATCCCACAATATAGATGGCTATACAAGAGGTATTCTGACTGTTACTTTAGGTAATAGCTCGTCCAGTGTTCCAGAAGTCTTATTATTATTAGAACGCTCCATGACATCACTGAGCTGTACAGTGATAACATCTATATTTAAGATACAGAGAACAATTTCAACCAGTAAATTAATCCATAGATTAGTAAAGTGTAACCTGATGGATCAACATGTCTCAATATGAGGTGATTCCTTTGCAGCCTGAAATCTTGATAACTGGGTCACTTTTGAGTTCACTCTACTCTTAGTTAATTAAGCTCAGCATTAAGTTCAGCATGATATTATTAACGGAATTTTTTGGAGATTATTAAGTGGTATATACTTTATGTGAGGCTTTATAGTCATTCCTGAGCCATTTCCATAACTTATACAATGCAAGTATATATAATCATTGGCTCAACTGCTATCAGAAAAATTGGCTATGGAGCTGAATGCTAGTTCCAGAGTTTTTTTTCCATCCTACCATATACTATATTTCAGAAAAGTGGTCATACTAATAAATGAAGTAGCTTGACAACTAGGTCTTACCTAAATACTGCATAAAAGTATTATGAGATCTATACAATGAAGCCTCATCGTTTGTCTGGTACAACCAGGATGCCATTGTGGACAATTTATGATTGATGATTGAAGTTTGGGGTCAGCTAGCTATGCTGGATGATGGGATCTCTGGCTACCCTTCTGATCAGCTTTGAAAAAAGGGCTACTTCCCAAGTCCACTTGGAGTCACCACCCTAATTAAGTAAA
Source organism: Massospora cicadina (assembly GCA_022478985.1). Classification (NCBI taxonomy): domain Eukaryota; kingdom Fungi; phylum Entomophthoromycota; class Entomophthoromycetes; order Entomophthorales; family Entomophthoraceae; genus Massospora; species Massospora cicadina. The sequence continues at coordinate 17,149 of JAKSZP010007915.1, forward strand.
GCCCTCCGCCAGTTGCTACAACAACGTCACCAAAAATTATATTTGTGCAATAGAGCCCCCAGAATTGAAGGGCCTAGAGGTCCTGAAGGACAAGAAGGTACTCATAAACCTAAGGACTAACTGGTTTTTTGGTTCCAGCTCCTGACAATTTAAATGATCCATGGAAGCAAGACGTCAAAACTGAAATTGCATTATAAGATCAGCTAAGAATTGTAGCTCAGGATGAAAGATCCACCTAGAGGTCCTGCTTGATTTAAAAATCTCGCTTGAAGCCCTGCCAGATAGTATATGAACAATTTTGGCGCGCATGCTAAGTTCATTGACAATCTTATCACTCAACTAAAATAAACCTGCCGCAGTTTTGAGGCCCCCCAAAAAAATTTATAACCTAGCTTTTACTTCAACGTGCTAAATATAAGATTTGAAGGAACAATGAAACCTTAAGACCTCCTTCACCCCTCTAAACCGCCATTGAGAGTTTAAAAAGCTTGGAGGGATTCCACCTATAGATGGATCAACAAGTCTCTCAAAGCTTAGCATAAACTGAGATTTTTGAGCCTGCACCTGTCCCTTTTGTCAATACTCTCTCTACCCCTATTGTGACTAACTTTAGAACTAATTTTAAGAAAATATCTACCCTGTCTTAAAAGCATCATCTACTTTTTTTATGCTTATAATTTTGATGGAGTAATCCATATACGGTCAGAAAGTGAAGGAAATTCACTCTTGTTTGAAAAGCAAAACCCAAAAAACTATGACTCCTCAGAAAATAAGAGTTCATAAACTTAGTATCAAGTCCTTATTTTCCTAATTCATGAGCTTGTTAGTAACCAGATCTTAAGAATCATAGTCAGGCGTTTATGGCCATACATATGATAAATTGGAAGGTCCCATGTAGTTCTCCAATTGGTTCTATGCTCAAACAAAGCTTTTGATTACCAAAAAATGAATCACAACGGAAGACGCTAAAATCACTGTAGTTTCAGCCTTTGGATCTTACCCTGAGATCTAACTACATATGATTGGGCATAAGAGTAACAACCTGAATCTGAGAAAAATCTCTTAATGATATTCAAACTTCCACCTTGAATCCAAAGACTTCTAGCTCAATCTCCTCCCGCCAGCTTCATATTACATAGTTTGGATCATAAGAAACTGTAAACCTCAATGCACTTATTGTAACAGATTCTACCATAATGCCAAGAACTGTTGGAATAAACTTGCTAAAGAGGTAGGAAAATGACAGTCAATATGAAGGATAAGGCGCTCCATTCTGACACCCCTGTACCACCTCAAAAACCCTTAATGATACCTTACAAGAACAATGCAAATGTACTTAGGGGAGAAAATTGGTACTTAATAATAAAGTCTTCAATATTGATTACTCTTCAACCAATAATCTCCTATGTTTCTTATCTTGCACCCTCAAATTTGGGAGCTTGGTAACACAAACTGCTGTTCAAGTTTATAAGGTTCCTGTTCTAACCATCATTAACAGTGGCTCCCATGCAAATGTCATCTCATCAAAATTGGGAAACACATAGATCCTGACTTACCTTACTATATGGATTATGCCATGATGGGATCTCAATGCACTCAATCCATTGAGGCCTACTTCTTATACCTATCCATTTTGGCAAGTTGTCACTGAATACGTTAACAGTCACCCTAGATAACCCAAGCTATGACCTTATCCTTGGGACCTAGTTTCTACATGACTACTCTGCTATATCAAACTATGACGGTGGGTTATTATCCCTATTGAGGCATAGGTTCCACTTGTAATCTAGACCCCTCAAAATGCCAATTTAAATCAAATCTTGTCTTTCATATTGGAGAATGAGGATTAAATTAAAAGTATTGAATACCATATGAGGGGCTTGAAGGTGAGAATTTTTTTCCTTGTGTAGAAAAAAAGAGGACATTCCTATTTACTTGCCAAGGCTGATTGCTATACTGCATAAGTTCCAGATTATTGTTGACAGCTGAGTACATGTCTTTATCCCGCCAGGGCAAGTAATAGAGATATAAGGCGTGGACAACCCTTCTATTAAGGAAGTCCTGACCAGCCCCAGGATTTTAGATCACACTTAAGCTGGTTATCTCAGTATTTCTGGAAACTTATCAATAAACTAGTCCATTAGGCCCCAATACTCCAAATGCTTATGTTTTCTTACTGCCCATAGAAATAATTGATGATTTACATAACCTTAAAAATCTATAAGATTTTGTGCTAAAATATCCTCCTTTAATAATCTCAGTAGATAAAGCCATTGGGCGTGAGTTAAGAAGTGAGCAACAGGCTGAGGTGAGAAGTTTCTAGAGGAGTACTCAGAATTTTCTTCACCTCCACCTTATACTCCTTAGATTAAAGAATGGCGTCCTACATCTTGTCAAGACTGGAGATTCTAAGCCTATCCAATATTCTCCTTTTAGTAAAAGAAAAGGCGAAGGAGCTCAGGTGGTTGTTAAGCTTAAATAGTTAATGGAAGTTGGATTGTTGGTGCTTTCTTGTAGCTCTTGATCCTCTCCTATCTTGCAAGTATAGAAGAAAGATGGTTTCCTTAGGATGGTGATGGACTACCAAAGATTAAACTCTATTAGAAAAATTTATAACTTTTTTGCCCCAGATTGATGACTAACTATGCTTGCTTGCTGGGCTCTCAATACTTTTCTGAAAAGAATTATGCCAATGGAAACTGGTAGATAGATTTGGTAACAAAAGAAAGATCATAATTCGCGCTTGTTGCTAGTAAGGGACTATTTGAGACAACCAGGATGCCCCAAGGCTCTGCAATGCGCCTTCCACATTCCAACGTGCCTAGGACGGAATCATGAGAGTCTTGTATTTGCCCTGTGTTCTTTTCTATCCCAACGACAATACTGTATTACTAAGAACCTTCTACAGCCATTTGGAGAACCTCCAAGAAGCCTTCAAGTGTCTAAGAAAAACATCTACTAAGCTCATATCTTGAAATGGTTTAGAATCTAAAGATGGTATTTATTGGGCACAAGGTCTTAATTTGAGAGATCCAACAAAATCCTGACATAGTTGTAGTCATTGTAGGATACTACTCCCCATAGTCTCAGGGATATACAAGTATTCCTAAGCATGGTGGGTTACTATTGCTAGTTGTTCCTCGATTTGCTGATTTAGCTGGACCTCTCATCTATCTTCTTCATAAAGATATTCCCTTCAGATGGTGGCCTGAGAAGGAATAGAAATTCAATATGTTAAGAAACTCTCTATGTACAAAGCTTATACCTAGTTTTTCCGCAGATATAGTAGCCATTCTTGTTGTTCACTGATGTCAGCAGTGTGAAAGTTGGGGCTTTCTTAGTGAAATACTTCGAAAAAAAGTCAACCATCTTGTGACATTCTACAGTGAGACTTTGAGAAAAGCCAAAAAACTATAGTGTTACCAAACTCAAAAAGCTCAGCTGTACTAATAGCAATTAAAAAATAACACCCATATTTATATAAAATCACTCTAAAGCCCTTGCTGACCAAACCTCACTCCAATGGCTGCAACAGATGAAGGACACTGTGGACAATTACTGAGTTGGGTGCTATGTTTGCAGAATTACAACTTTACCATTAAACATCACATCTGGGAAATCCTTCAAATTGCTGATGGGCTCTTAAGTATGCAGGTGCTAGCCGTTATGGCACCTAAGGAGGACCAAGTTTATGATTTAATTGTAAAGCAAAAATATAGGAACAAGATGCTTCTGTGCCTCAAAATGAGTTGCAGAACATGACCAAAGACGCCAAGATCAAAGAAGGGATGGTATAAAGCAAATTTAAAGTAAAATAGTTCCCTAGGTATGCCCTTACCTGTACCAAAGCCAGCGTTGAACGACATTCAACTGTGGTACATTGGTCAGTGAAGAAACCTCACGATTGATTAAGAAAATGCTGCGCCTAAAATTAAATGGTTGAACCATTCAAGAGATATTAGAGGCCTGATTGAATTGTTAAACATAAGATTGGGCTATCCCTCAGTATCAACATCAAGTGGTGGCTTTGTTTTCCCCTTAAGTGTTGTCAATATTGATATAGTAGGCCCCTTGCTCACCAGTTTACCTGGGCATAAGTATATTCTATTATCTGTAGACCACTTGACCAAATGGATCTAGAAATATCCATTAGTGCTGCAACGAAAAGAATACATATTTATTTCTATTTATATCTGGTTTCACCCAGCTTAAATGCACAAAAACATTAATTTTGGACAATAAACTTAATTTAACTCTTGGATAGTCTGCATAAGCTTTTCTATTTTGTATTAATTAAAGTTTTACACCCTGTATAATCCATCTACCAATGGGTTGATAGAACGTGCTAGTGGACACTGATTTATAACTCAACGAAGACAGCTGCCTCTATCTTATGCTCTGGAATCACTATCTGCTCATTAATCTATCAGCTTATTGTATAAGCTACCATTAAATAATCAAAACGTCCCCCTTTTACCCTTAAAGGGACGCAATCCTCTGCTGTTAAGTCGTGTGCAATCCTTACTGGACTCCTTCTTGCACAAGAACTTTAAACTAGCTATGAGGGCCCTAGAAGATGAAAACTACTAAATTCAGGCCCTAGATACTTAAGGGATCATCCCAACTACCAATAAGGAGATTCCCACTCCAACGCTAGCTGATCCTCCTAGTTAACTTTCTAGTTAAGGGATCTGGTTCTATTCTATCAACATTGACTCAGTTGTCAATAAAACAAGCTTGACATCCTTTCTTCTGGGCATACCATATCATACATAATATAGATTATAATTACTCCATTGTAGACGTACCCTAGGGACGGTGATCACCAAATTTATGGCCAATTCCTTCGATCATATGTTCCCTTAATACATAATCTGAGGGAGGCTTTGTCAAGATTTGAGACAATAAACAAATCAACAATTGCTACTAAATCGAGTTTAATGATAAAGCTATCTAATCCTCTCAAATTAGAACTTGGTTTTGAGGATGGAATTGGAAAGTTTGATCACAAATCATCATGCGTGCAGGAACTAATGGAGATGATTTCGGGATTGGCTCCCTGATTTCCGCACCACAAAAAGGGTGATTTAGATTAATGCAGGCACAAGGTCATTGCAATGAAGAACAATGATGACCTCAGCTGAGAAGTCAATCTGGAATGATTTGGAGGATCCTGACCATATTGAGCCATGGAAGTCTTCCTTGGCAGTTGTCCCAACTTACCCTATAAGAATTGAATCATTTTATTTTGAGAGGTGTCAAAACCCCATATTCTTTGTCTTCTTCACCAGCTCCATAAACTAACAACATTGAGCCCCTTAGGTCCTCAGCTTACAGTTTATAGAAATGCTAATCTGACACCTTCTGTTCTCCTGGAAGCAGGTCCATTTCCTCAATGAATTTAAGGGCGAACCAGATTCTGCTTCTACTATCTGCGGTAGCTACTTTGTTCCCTTTGTCTTCAGAGTATAGCTGACTGGGTAAATGAATTTCTATGTTTTACTAAGGATTTCTTTGATTCTTCTGCTCATTCTTATTTTGTATTATAATACAGGTGGCATATGGTAGTTGAGAAGAATGACTGAACTATGTTTGAAGTCGATGATTCTTCCAACTCAACTAGTAATTTCATCCATATAAGAATATTGTAATAGTGATTTCAAGCACCACAGATAAAGCATAAAAGACAATCCAGACAAATCTTAAGGATAATGCAGAATAATCCATTAATGCTTAAGTTGTCTCAGGCCTGGTAGTTCCTAACTTGCCTAGTTGTTGGTGTTTAAGGCAAGATTTAATAATTTTTAAACTTAGAAGACATAATGTTAACCAAAGCACCAGTGCCCAGTACTGCTAAACTTTTACTTTGTGTATAGTGACTTCCACCTTTATAATGCGTTTGATAATATTCATGCCCACGGTAAAAATGGCACTGTATGTTTGACTGGATAATCTCAACTACTCAGGAAGACAGGACTCCTTAAAAGTCTGTGACATGCGACCTTCAACTTGTAATCTTCTTGAATACAGTATCTATTATTTCTTGAATTACATGTTAATTCAACAAAATTGAGTAGGTTTAGAGCTTAAGCCAAGTAAGAATTCTTGTAGGCGTAAACTTTGCTTAGTTAGGTCTGATGAAGGCAGGCACAATCAATTCACATGGATCTCTAATGACATAGTATCCTGAATCAACTCAGGAACCAGGCTCCTTGTCATTAATTTAATTAATGTGGTGTACAGCCTAAATGACTGATCCTGCAACCTCCTCTTTAAGTTCATCTTTTTCTCCCTTTAGCATAGAGAAGCATTTCCAGAAATGTATCTATTACTAAAGACTTTGCGTTTAAAAATAGCAGAATTTGAGTATTTCGGTTCTACTGGGTGGTAAGACCTAATTTTAAGCATATAAATGCGACTTTGAACAAATTAAACGGCCTATCTACCAGGGCGGCGTTGTTGATGGGTCTAATAGTTATGATTCCTGACTCCGTATTATATGCAGCTAAAACGTAAATCAAGGCCTCCTTAATGGCATATAGAGATTAATTGGGCATCTCTGCTAAAGTCATGTGCATTAGAAGTTGCAGATGTTATTCTAGAGAACTAATAAAGAAAGTAATAAAGTAACTATATCAAATTCTCCAGTCATCCAAAATTGTTTTGCTTTGGGGTAACCAGTTTGCATAGTCTACATTTGATTTTGGCTCCCCATTCTCATGTTATGAAACTCTTAAGCTATTTTTTTAATGTCATATGTGCTTCTGAAATCATTAATAAGAATCACTTTAACTTCATCCCATATGTGAGGGCAAAGTGTAGTTTTAAGAACTTCCTGTGATTATTTGCTCATAAATCTATGCACATGATGATCTTTCTGTTTTTTCTCCGCCCTTTAATTTTTATACAATTGAAGAAATAAAGCTATTAATGATTCTTCAATTCTAAATTAACTCTTAAAGTACAAGTAAAAATTAGGATTTTCTTCAGTTGCAATCTGAAAGCTGGTCGTACTATCAAAACTGATGTATTGGTACTAGTGGTGTTTCCTCAAAATTAGGTAACGTCTGAGAGGTAGTAAACGTAGCACATGCATGGTGTCCACGTCCTACTTCAAGAAAATCAAATGATTGTTGTGACTTTCCAGGCTAGTAAAAATTGCATTTAGGCTTTGTACAGTTTATTGTTCTCATTCTCTAAGAACTCCAGCTTATCTCTCACTTGGGTCATATCCAGCTCCCTAGCTCTTTCTTGAGCAAGTTATAATCCTACTCTTCACAACGAAAATTTTCAAGATAGCTATACGCATCCTCAATTTATTAATCATCTAGTACATACTCTCCAGGGCCAATTTTATAAGATTTCGTCTACATGGTACACTTCAATAGTAACACTGTAAAACTCTGCACAACTGCTTAGTGGTGCCCCTATAGTGAGCACCATTAGAGCCAAAGTGGCTCGCTTGCTCAAGGGTACTGATGTTTCAAGCTGAGCCACTGACATTAAAATTTCGTTTGTTTTTTTAGTACTAGATGTTCCTAAAATTTCGTTTGTTCACAGAGTAAAGCAACAAGAAAATCAGTAAGTTTTCTTCTTGCAAACATTGGTCTTTTTTCTCATGGGTTTAAGCGTCTTCACCTGTCTGAAGTCATGTAATTGTACATATAAGGCTATCTAAATCTAAATTTATTGCGAGGAAGGCTGATCAGGGGACGGACACTTCCAAATGTAGACACAAAAGAAAACAAAACTTAATAACAGGGAAGGCACCCCAGAGAAGCGAAGCTATCTCTTGTTGCTAGCGGGAACGCCACTATGGGGAGGAGGAGGGAACGTGTAAAGGGGCCATAACCACAATTGAACATGTGTGGAGGAAGGGGTCTGATTTGATGACCAGACTGGGAACCAGGAGGAGACCATCTAGTGGTGACTCAGTGGGAGGTACCCAAATATCCACACCTGGAAGTGGTCCACCAAATGGGATTAGAATCTGTGGACAGCTTCTGGGAGGGTGGGGGTGGAGCCTGCGATGGCATCCAAGACAATCGTGTGGATAGTCCACATGGTGATTGTGACCACCAGAGTACGGAGGGAGGGTGGAAGGGGGGATACCATGGATATAGCAAACATATCTCTTGACAGACTGAAGGGATGTGTTTGATCCTGGCCAAGCAGACGTTGGACTTCGCGCCATATCACTTTAGAGGTAGGACACTTCTCCAGGCGGTGGAACAGCGTTCCATACTAGCCACACACAACGCAGGATGAGTGTAAAGCGTTAGAGCGCTCAGCCAATTGGTACACCCGCCTCAGGCAGCATCACACATGGGAACGGATTTGAGGCTTCAACAGAGGGTGGTGTGCGTATTTCCAAATAGTCTTCTGGGTCTTAATGGAATAAGGGATGTCCATCATGTCCAGGTAGTCCACCCTGGATAGGACATGGGGTCGTGTGGGGATCACGCCATCTTGAATGGGTAGCCCCTGTACCTCTTGTGTGAACTGAGGAGAGGGGCGGCCTCTCTGGGCTGTGTGTCCGCTATTACGAATTCTCCACTCAGCGCTCCACATGGAGAGGAGGACTCGTTTGTAGTGGGTTTTGGTACCGTGAGGACCTGTGGCCGATGGGTGGGAAGCCAGGTATTTCATCAAGGAGTGAGGGTTCGATGGATTATTAAGGCCCAAGGCGTGGGAGAAGTTGGAGCGGGCCGCGCGGGACCATTGTTGGGAGGGGAGCGTAGGGGCGGTGACAGCCGCAATCCAAGTGCCCAGGATCTTGGTAGCATGGGCTTTGAAGTCAAGCAGGCCCATGCCACCATGATGATGAGGGCCAAACATGACCTCAAGCCATACTGGTGGTGGGCGGCCTGACCAAAGCCATCCTTGCAGAAGGGCATACATGGATTTCAAAAAACCTGGGGAGAAGGCTATGGCGTGGGCTCCAAACCAGACTTTGGAGAGGATCATAGAGTTGGCTAAAACATACCTGCCAGTAAGGGAGGTAGGGTGAGCTCTGAGGGAGGCAATGCGCTTCGTCACATTGTCTAGAATATGACTTTCCATTATCACTGAGGCATACCCTCCTGCCTCCACCCACACGCCCAGATGGCGGACAGGCCCTATGGTAGGGCGTGGCACAAAGAGGAGCACTAGGGGCGGTGTGGGGTGAGCAGGGAGGTCGAGCACATATGCGAGCAGATGGGCCGGGCTGGGCACTGGTCGCTGGGTCCCAGAATGCTTGATACTGACCAAGGAGGATGATTTCAGTTTTGGAAGCCTTCAGTTCAGCAATACTTACCCGGGAATATTCCTGGATGAGAGCTTCAAGCGCGCGTGCATCTTTATTATTAGACACCTCAACCACACAGTCTTCTGCAAACGCCATCATCTTAACTGGGGCTTGGCCTGGTACATGGACCCCAGTGAGGTGGGCATTCACGTTTCAAAGTAGTGGGTCAAGGCTGAAGTTTTATAAGAGTGGGCTAAGGGAGTCCCTTTGTCGTAAGCCCCTTTGAGGGTAGACCACTTCCGTTAGGAAGCCAGGGCCACGCACTGCCATTGTTGCAGATTCCGTGAGCAGCATTACCTAGTTGATGAAGCGAGGGGGTAAGCAGAATTAATGGAGGCATGCCTTGAGGTATTCTAAGTTTACTCTATCATAGGCCTTTTGTTGGTCCAAGAATACAAGTGCCCCAAAGGCTGTGGACTGACACAAATTAGCCACAGAGTGCACGTTATCCCAAATTGACCTTCTGGGTATGAAACTGAATTGTTCTGGGGAGATGGTGGCAGATGCTACAATCCCTAAACGGTTAGCCATTATTTTAGTTAAAATTTTTTTATCCATGTTAGTTAAAGAAATGGGGCGCCAGTTGGCTAAGTCTAGCTTGTCCCCTTTCTTGAAGAGTGTGATGGTGAAGGCCTCTTGTCCTCCTGGTAGAAGGCGCGTTTCCAGAAGGCTCTGGTTAATGGAGGCAAACAGCAGTGGGGATATATGTTTTAAGTACTTTTTAATGAATTCATATGGAATGTCATCTGGTCCTGGGCATTTCTGATTTGGTGCACCGCGGATGGATGTCCAGAGCTCATTCAGAGTAATCAAATTCATTATTTCTGGGTATCAGAAAATGGTGCAGATGTGGGTGCGGTTGAAAAATCTCACCACTTCGGCCAGCTGAATTGGATCAGATCGGTATAACTCAGAGTAATACTTTTATATTTTGATCGCCACTTCAGCAAGCTTATCTGCTACAGAATTATCCGACCTCTGCACCTGTGTGCAGGCCACGTTATGACGCGGTGTGAAGAATTTTTAAAAAAATAAGTGGAGCATGTGCTACCCTCTGTAATGTGTTTGGCCCTGTACTGAACACAAAAACGATGTTTGCGTTGCCTTTCAAGTGCGTTGAGGTGGGCAGCTGCTTCTGCCCACTTCTGGCCCCATGCAGGGCTGTAGCCTGTGGCTGGGATGTTGGATTCCAGGTGTGCCAACTCTGCCAGAGTGCATGAAATGATGGCTGATGTAGCTTGTGAGCGTCAGGAGGAGAGGTCACGATAGTGGCGGATGTTATCCTCTTTGAAGGCTGACCATGTGGAAATTGGGTCCGCGCAAAATGGTGTAACAAACTCTTTTACCAAAGTTGCTGATTCCACCCAAGTGGAAAATCCTGGCGACGCAAGTTTGGGAGGGCGGAGTTTGCACCAATGTGGGGCCTTAGCCGCTGTGACAGGTAAGTGGTAGGTTATTGAGACCAGCAGGTGGTCGGAGAATTTGATTTTTGTTGTTTGAAAGTGGGAAATGTGAGATTAAACTTTTGCCAGCGTGAGGATAAGGTTGATGCGGGTTAAGGACCTTAATTTTCCATTGTGGACATGGGGGTGCATCATGTTTTTGAGCAGCGGGGCTTGCTGTGGTAGCGCATCTATTAACCCAAGGGTGGCCTTTAGAATGCGAAGTTCTACATGACCCTGGGGGGCGTGGGAGGAGGAAGGCCAACGGTCCATGGGTGATTTTAGCCAACAGTTCATGTCGCTGACTACGAAAGGTTCAGGGGGTAATGGAAGGGATTTGACCAATGAGAAAAATTCCTAACACTCTCGTGCACAGGTTGGGATAGATGATGATAGCGTGCGCCACGTCAGCCCACAAGAAAGTGACAACGAGGACTCAGCCATTGAGGAATATTTCTGACAATAAAAATTTAAAAAGTTGTTTTTAAACTAGCACCCTCACAGTGCTCTGACCAGAAGGATAGGGAATGGAGAAGCATGGTTTTCAAGTATCCTCAGAACCTCGCAGACAGTGGGACTCCTGGATGGCCAGGATGTCCATGGGTAAATTTTTTTGTAAAAAAACTCAGTTTCCTAGCCTGGGACGGCGAGGCCTTGAGACCAACGATATTCAACGTCCTTAAAGTGAAGGTTTTCCCCATTGCACCTTAGGTGCAAGGGTGGGCACCTGGGCCCACTAGCCTCCTCTAGATCCCCATGGGCCTTCACAGCAGCGCAGTGTTTGCAGCAACGCTATCAGTAGTTTTTTTAGTTTTAGCAGAAAGGTTCGCGTTGGCTTTTGCCTTCACTTTTTGTTTCCCCAGCGTTGAACATATTTTTTGCGGTGCAATTGAGTTCAGTGCACCAATGTTCAAGTCAAAAAAAAATTTTCAGGTAGGTTGGAAACCAAGTCAGTTTCAACTGGGGCTTGGTTGCAATGGTCGGGTGAGATTGAGTCACCCATCAGATCCTCAGATTGGGTGGCCCAAGCATGGGCTTCCCAATCTGATTGGTTGAGGGATTCCTGAGTTGTCTCTGCCGCGAAGGTTTTGATGTCCTCCTGGTGTTGGGAGTGTGGGATAGCGGAGGTGACTTTGGCCGCTTCCTTGGCTGCAGCCCTGCGGGCTTGTTTGGCCTTCTTCCGCTCTTGATGGGAGATAGAATTTACCAGTAGGTAGCATCCTTGTGCTCCCCACAGGAAAGTCTCTTTGGTGCTGGTGGTTGGTTTGTAGTGCGCTTCTCTCCGCTGGCCATGGCCGCTGAGGGGTGCTCTTGGAATGTGATGCCCTCCTTGGTGGGGCATGCATGTGTGCCTTATGGCTGAACGCATCACAGTGGGTGCAGATGGGGGTGCGCTGTCTACAGTAACCCAGAAAGGGTGGGTGGTGTGCCCTTCGATATTTATATATGTGGAGTGCGGATCTGGGTTAGGTCCTTTGCAATCTCCTCAGCTGGAGTAAGAACTGCAATGGCTTTGCCGGTGCACAGGTGTGGCATCAGCGTAAAGCGTTGCATCTCAAAGGATTGTATTTCGCCATATATGGTGAGACCATCTTTCAGGTGCTTTAGAATGGCACGTTTGAATGTAGTGGCCAAAAAGTTGAACATGAGGAAGTTTTGGCTGGATTTTGTCCATCTGGTGCGTTTTGTTTCGATGACCTGTTGCCCTTCAGGGAGGTCAATCACTACATGCACTGCAGCAGCTTTGTCTGCTGCCTCCTTGTTTTGAAACTGAGGTCCAGACAAACATGTGACATGGAGGAGGTGCAATGTACACCGCAGTCAGAAAAAAGTGTGTACATCCCCACAAAATTCTTCTCATAAAGCTGTTTGTTGGATGTCCAGAAACACCTGGACTCCATATTCCACCGATGAGAGTGGTTGGGAGTGCGGCGTGTTGAAGTACTGGTTGCATCACACTTGCCAAGTGAGGATTTCTGGGGAAATAGTGACCGCCGGTTTTTTGATTTTTTTTCAATCCTGCCAGTTTCTCCAGGGCGTTTTCAAACGTTTGAGGTCGCGGGCCTACCACCTGTGCCTCTTATCTTACTTGCCCAACTGCTCCCTGACATGGGCGCAGACTAATCTCCTCTGTGAGATTATCAAACTAGAATCAGACTTGAATTGAATAAGTTGCAAAAGTGATTGCAACGAGAGAGAAAAGTTTTTTATATATGAGGCTATTTAAGAGCGCACTGGAACTCTAACAATTTTTGCATACAAAAGGAAGGCTAACGTTGAACCTTATTTTAATTTAGCTATATTTACATTATAGCACAAAATAAAAATGCTAATAGTAAAGGCAGAGTTTGTAAAAGTCATTGCTTTATAGATAAGACCATAAAGATTATATATAGTATTTGGGAATTTGTGGTGTAAGAAGTATAACTTGATTTATAACAAATTAAATTTTTATCAGAATGCTATTGTTCTGTTTCTTTTTGTTTCAAGCCCAGCAGATCCCAATTTTTTGATTCTCTAGGATAGATAGGCTTCTTTATAAGATTTTATGAGCTATGTAATCCTTGTGACCATGTGGTGCTACTCAATTTGCTCTGGATGCTCTAATGAACTTTTGTGCATGTTGCAGACTTGGCTAAATTGGTAGTTTTTAAACTTTGGAGCAATCAAAAGTAATTCTCTTCTCATTTTATAATGTTGACATTGACCTTCTTTGTAAAAAAGTGAAACTCTCTTTGGATGGGGTTAAAGTAATTCTCTTGTAATTGGGAGTTAAGACTTAGGGTATACAAGGGGTACTTATAAGGCTTTATCTAAAAATTTGTTCACATAGTTATATGGACCAGTATTTATACTTTTTGGTCCTATGACGGCATGCTAATTGATAAATATATTTTGGTAATTTGGGGGTATATAATCTCCATCAACAGAGATTATGAGCTTCTCAAAGCCTATAATTTGGGCTTTAGGTTTACAGAAAACGTTTTGATTTCTGGCCTTGTTAGTTTGGACTCTATCCTCGTTCTGGTAAGATAGATCTTTAGTACCAATATTATTATTATAAAAAAGGGGTTTTCAGGGAAGGTTTTATATAAGCTGAGAAATTAACCTCTTTTAGCTGAGCATTTACCAACAATGGCTATGTTTATCACTAAGGTCAATTGAGTGAGCCCCTCCCTAGCTTTAGATGATTTTTTTAAAGGGGCAAAATTTCAAGAACTCCTAAAATTGCAAAGTCTCATCTTTTAGGAAATTAAATTTGATTTATAGGTGATTAAAATATACTCACCAAATTGGTTTTTCTTTCTGCTTAACATCACTTTTCAAGAAACTTTACTTTCTCATTGCAAACACTTTTGCAACCTATTCAATTCAAGACTCAATCTAGTTTGATAATCTCATAGAGGAGATTAGTCTGCGCCCATGTCTGGGAGCAGTTGGGCAAGCAAGGCAAGAGGAGCAGGCGGAAGGCCCGCGGCCTCTAACATTCAAAAACGCCCTGGAGAATCCGGCGGAATAGAAAAAAATCTCAAAAAACTGGCAGTCACAATTTCCCTGGAGATACTCGCGTGGCAAGCATGATGCAACCAGTACATCAACACGCCACACTCCCAGCCACTTTCTTCAGTGGAATTCGGAGTCTGTGTGTATCTGGACATCCAAAAAACGGCCTTATGGGAAAAATTTTGTGAAGATGTACACAAAATTTTCCTGACCGCGGTGTACGTTGCACCTCACTCCATGTTGCGCGGTTGGCTGGACCTGGGTTTCAAAAGCAAAATAGCAGCAGACGAGGCTGCAGCGGTGCGCATAGTGGTCGACCTCCCTGAAGGGTAATAGTCGTTGAAACCAATCGCACCAGATGGACAAAATCAAACCAAATTTTCCTCACGTTTGACTTTTTGCTACTATGGTAAAACGTGACATTTTGGAGCAACACCTGAAATATGGTCTCGCCATATATGGTGAAATAAAATCTTTCAAAATGCAATATTTCACGCTGATGCCACGCCTGTGCGCCAGCAAAGCCATCGCAGTTCTGACCCCAACTGAGGAGATCGTGAAGGACCTAACCCAGATCCCACACTCCACCTTTATTGACATCGCAGGGCATACCACCCACCCATTCTGGGTAACCGTGGACAGCGCGCCCCCATTTTCACCCACTGTGATGTGTTTGTCCATAAGGCGCATGCATGCCCCATCAAGGAGGGCGTCACATTCCAAGAGCACCCCTCAGTAGCCATGGCCAGCAGAGAGGTGCACTACAAACCAACCGCAAGCACCAAGGAGGCTTTCCCATGGGTAGCACAAGGCTGCATCCTATTGGTAAAGCCCTTCTCCCCGCAGGAGCGGAAGAAGGCCAAGCAGGCCCATAGGGCCGCGGCCAAGGAAGCGGCCAAGGCCACCACCACCATCCCATACTCACAACGCCAGGAGGACATGGAGACCTTCATGGCAGAAGTGACTTGGGAATCCATCACCAGATCATATTGGGAGGCCCATGCTGAGCGGGACACTCAATCTGAGGATCTGATGGGAGATTTGATCTCACCCAATCGCTGCACCCAAGCTCCAGTTGAAACTGACTTGGGACCTATCCCAATTGAAAAATTTTTTTGCCCCGCTCGATGGTGCACCAAACTTAGCTGCACCGCAAAAAATTCGTCCGACGTCAGAAAAACAAAAAGTGAAGGCCAAAGCCAACATGACTCTTTCCGCAAAAATTAACAAAAACCCTGATAGCATTGCTGCTAACACCCGCGCTGCTGTGAAAGCCCATGGGGACCTTGAAGAGGCTGGTGGGCCCGGGGGCCCACCCCCTCACACCTAAGGTGTGATGGGGGAAACCTTCACTCTAGGGATGCTGAATATCGCCAGACTTAAGGCCTCCCCATCCCAGGCTAGGAAACTGAGTTTTTTACAACACAATTTTACCCGTGGATATCCTGGCCATCCAGGAGTCCCACTGTCCACGAGGTTCTGAGGAAGCTTGGAAAACAATGCTCCTCCCATCTGTATCCTTTTGGTCAAAGCACTGTGGGGTACTAATTCAGAAAAATAATTTTTTCAAATTCACATCCTCAGAAACATTCCTAAATGGCCGAGTGCTCGTCATCACCTTCTCGTGGGCTGACGTTGCACACACAATCATCAACATCTACACCCCAAACAGTGCACACGAGCATTGAGAATTTTTCTCATTGGTCAAATCCCTCCCGCTACCCCCTGATTCTTTCCTAGTTGGCGACATGAACTGTTGGCTAACCTCACCAATGGACTGGTGGCCTTCCTCACCCCACGCCCCCCAGGGTTACATAGAACTGCGCGTCCTAAAGGCCACCCTTGGGTTAATGTATGCACTGCCATGACATGCCTCACTGCTCAAAAACATGATGCGTCCCCACGTCCACAACGGCCAATTAAGGTCCATGACCCGCATCGACCTTATTCTAATGCCAGCGAAATTCCAACCCCACATCTCCCACTTCAAAACAACGAATATGGAATTCTCTGACCACCAACTGGTCTCAATAACATACCACTTACCCAACACAGTTGCAAAGGCCCCACATTGGTGCAAAATCTGCCCCATCAAGCTCGCGTCGCCAGGATTTTCCACGTGGGTGGAAGAGGCAACTTTGGCAAAATCATTTGTTGCACTGTTTTTCGCGGACCCCATTTCCACATGGGCAACTTTCAAAGAGGACACCATCCACCACTATCGCCATCTCTCCTCCAGATGCTCACGAGCCACATCGGCGGTTATCTCGCGCGCTCTGGCAGAATTGGCCCACTTGGAGTCCAACATTCCAGCCACAGGATACAGCCCTGCATGGGGCTAGAAGTGGGCGGAGGTAGCCATCCACCTCAATGCACTCAAAAGGCAACACAAACATCGGGTTTGTGTCCAATACAGGGACACATGCATCACTAAAGGCGACAAGTGCACCGCATACTTCTTTAAAAAATTTTCGCACCACGCCAGAGCATGGCCTGCACACAAGTGCGAAGATCAGATAATTCCATTGCGGACACACTGGCTGAAGTGGCAATTGAAATGCAAAAATATTATTCCAAGTTATATCAAGCCAAACCAATTTAGCCACCCGAAATGGCAGAATTTCTCGCTGAGCTCATATCTGCACCATTTTCTGATACCCAGAAATAATGAATTTAATTACTCCAAACAAATTATGGACAGCCATTCGCGGTGCGCCAAACTGAAAATGCCCAGGCCCAGATGGTATTCCATATGAGTTCTACAAAAAATATTTCAAATATATATCCCCATTGCTGCTAGCCTCATTTAACCAAAGCCTGTTGGAAATGCGCCTCCTAACAGGAGGACATGAGGCCTTTACTGTCACACTCTTCAAGAAAGGGGATAAGCTTAACTTAGCCAACTGGCGCCCCATTTCTCTAATAAACACAGACACCAAAACTTTATCAAAAATCATGGCTAACCGTTTAGGGACTGTAGCATCTGCCACCATCTCCCCAGAACAATTCAGTTTCATCCCCAGAAGGTCGATTTGGGATAACGTGCACTCGGTGGCTAATGTATGTCAGTCCACAGCCTCTGGGGCACTTGTTTTCTTGGACCAACAAAAGGCCTATGATAGAGTAAACTAGGAATACCTTAGGGCCTGCCTATATCAATTCCGCCTACCCCCCCGCTTCATAAACTGGGTGATGCTGCTCACGGAATCTGCGACAATGGCACTGCGTGGCCCAGGCTTCCTAAAGGAAGTAGTCCGCCCTCTAAGGGGCCTGCGACAAGGGGACCCCCTCAGCCCACTCTTATACAACTTCAGCCTTGACCCACTAATGCGAAATTTGAATGCCCAACTCACTGGGGTCCATGTGCCAGGGCAAACCCCAGTCAAGATGATGGCATTTGCAGATGATTGCGTGGTGGGGGTGTCTAATAACAAAGATGCATGCGCGCTTGAAGCCCTCATCCAGGAATATTCCCGGGTAAGCAACGCGGCACTTAACGCATCCAAAACTGAGATCATCCTCCTTGGTCAGTTTCAGAACTGCTGGGCCCCAGCAATTAGTTCCCAACCCGGCCCATTTGCTCGCCCACGTCCACGCCTTACTAACTCAACACACACCGCTCCGCTGGTGCTCCCCTTTATGCCACGTCCTACCATAGGACCGGTGCGCCATCTGGGCGTGTGGATGGAGGCAGGCGGATATGCGTCAGCAGTAATGGAGTGCCGTATACTAGACAACGTGACGAAGCTAATTGCCTCTCTCAGAGCCCACACTACTACCCTCACTGGCAGGGTTGTTCTTACCAACTCTATGCTCCTATCCAAAGTCTGGTTTGGAGCCCACACCATCCCCTTCTCACCAAGCTTCTTCAAATCCCTGTATGCTTTGCTGCAAGGATGGCTTTGGTCAGGCCGCCCTCCACCAGTACGGCTAGAGGTCATGTTTGGACCTCATCATCAAGGTGGCATGGGCCTGCTTGACTTCAAAGCCCATGCTGCCAAGATCCTGAGCACTTGTATCGCGGCCGTCACCACTCCTACACTCCCATCCCAACACTGGTCCCGCGCGGCCCACTCCAACTTCTCCTGAGCCTTGGGCCTCAACAATCCATCAAACCCCCACTCCCTGATGAAATACCTCGCATCACACACATCGGCCACAGGTCCTCACGGGACTAAAACCCACTACAAACGAATCCTACTCTCCATGCGAAGTGCAGAGTGGAGAATTTGTATTAGCGGACATACAACCCGAAGAGGCCACCCCTCTCCTCAGTTCACACAAGAGGTACAGGGGCTACCCATCCATGATGGCGTGATCCCCACATGGCCCCATGTCCTATCCAGGGTGGACTACCTGGACATGATGGACATCCCTTATTCCACTGAGACCCAAAAGACTATCTGGAAATACGCACACACCATCCTCTGTTGCAGCCTCAAGTCCACTCCCATGTGTGGCGCTGCCTGAGGTGGGTGTATCGTACAGCTTAGCGCTCTAAAGCTTTACACTCATCCTGTGTCATGTGTGGCTAGTATGGAACGCTGTTTCACCGCCTGGAGAAGTGCCCCACCTCTAAAGTGATATGGCGCGAAGTCCAACGTCTGCTGGGCCAGGATCAAACGCATCCCTTCAGTCTGTCAAGAGATATGTTTGCTTTATCAATGGCCTCCCCCCTTCCACCTCCCTCCGTGCTCTGGTGGTTGCAATCGCCATGTGGACTATCCACACGATTGTCTTAAATGCCATCGCAGGCTCCACCCCCACCCTCCCAGAAGCTGTCCACAGATTCCAGTCTCATTTGGTGGACCACTTTCAAGCGTGGATGTTTGGATATCTCCCACCGCGTCGCCGACAGCTGGTCTCCTCCTAGTTCCAGTCTGGTTCATCAAATCAGACCCCTTCCTCCACACGTGCTCAATAGTGGCTACGAACCCTTCACACGTTCCCTCCCCCTCCCCATAAGTGGCGTTCCCGCTGGCAACAAGAGATAGCATCGCTTCTCTGGGGTGCCTCCCCTGATACTAAGTTTATCTTTCCTGAGTCATATTCAGAAGTGTCCGTCCCATGGTCAGCCTTCCCCGCAATAAATTTAAAACAACACTTTCAAGAAATATTTAAAAATAAGTTGATTTTCACCACCGCCTAACCACATCAAGTTTCTCAATTCATGTCCTCAGATCCACTACCTGCTCTCCAGTGTGGGGCAGCGCTTCTCCACCTGCTAGTGTTTACTGCCCGGCAGGCAAATGCATGGGGAATAGATTGACCAGTCCACCAAATGCATCTGGCTGCTTTGTCCCTCCAAAGGGCTTAGCACTACACCTTGCGTGAGTCCACACAACCTTCCCCCACCCCCTAGCCCTACCTAGATCCAATATCCCCTTTTTCTCCAAGTTGAGTACGGATGTCTCTTCTCATATGCTGACAAAGCAATTATTGAGCTGGCAATGGCCACCTTTGAACCAGCAGATATATCAACTTCCGCTCTTATAAGGGCTATTTTGATATTGGCTTCCCCACTGAAGCGGACGCGGCCACTGCAGTGGCAACGCCCTTAATTTATAAAAAACACACCTGTCTTGAATTCGACCTTGGGATTTGCTAGTGTGCCAGGCCAACCAGTATGAAGACTGGTTGACCCTTGCCATTTCGCCTTCATTGGCATACCAACCCCTACAAGTCCGCGTCCAACCCACCAAGTAACAACCAACAGTTTTGCCTTTAGACCCAGATGTCCTTGGCGTGTGTCCTGGCAAGTCCTGCCCCCTTTCTGAATGGCTCAGGCACTTCTGCGCTGCCTTACCCTCGCGACCCTTCACTAATCCATCTGGGCATGCCCTGGCGAGTCCATCCCCCTTCCTAGGTGGCTATGGCACTCCTGCGCTGCACCCCGCAAGGTTGGTGGTCTGTCAGCGCATCATCTGGTAGCCAGATGGCCAGGATCACACTGGTTCCTCATAGGGAGGAGGCATGGGATCTGGAAGCACTGGCCACTCCAGGAATGAACACCCACGCCTATTGGTGATCCCCAGTCCTCTCTACTCCTACTCTAGCTTCTCTAAGCCACTACAAATAAAAGGAAGATTGGTGCAAGAGAGATGTTTATTAGGAGGGAATGAACGACTATTTATACTACTTTCAGGGCTACTGCACCCAAGTACTCTTTGGCCAATCAAATACTGTAAAACCCATCGGCCTCTTGATTCCAAAACTCTATCAGATCTTAAACTTTATGCATTTATATTTCATAGCAATTCCCTCCAGATCCACTCATCTGATCACCAAATATTAATTTAGATCAAGCAATCCTCAGCATAAGTCGCTGGTCAAATATATTAAATTTGTACTTAAATGAATTTCAAGCATCCTGGCATGATTCGCTGGTGCTCCAAAATTAATCAGTGGTTTCATTTTTGGATGACTCATGATGGATTCTTTGGTTTTCGCTGTAAACTCCTACAACGATCTTTAGATGGCATTTTGGCAGTGAACGAAGGTTCAGCCAAGCCTAAACTCAGTTAAATATATAGAATTATATAGTATTGAACTAGGCGATTAGCTGGCACTTGAACCGGACTAACCTAAACCCCTAATTATGATACTGTTGTAATGATCCATCTGGTTAAATCCTGACAACACCCATTACCATCACACGTACAAATTTCCCCAATGATACACAAGTGTGGCGAACTTTTCAAACCTTTCCTCACACCTTCCCCCACAAACACTCTATGAGGAGTTTATGTCAGAGCTTTCCACTTATGGCACAGACCCCATCCTCCAATTCATTGTCCCAAGTTGTTCTGAGCGCCATTCAGTACCTTGGGCAATAAGCACTATTACCCCCCACCAGCTGAACATGGCCCAACACATCCCACTGCATGCATATATCCCATCCGCACCCAACCATTTCTTTTAGGCTCACACTGACAATGGTCACACAATTTGCCTCCTCTGTCATGAATTGGACCATATGAAAAAAGCATGTCAATACAATACACACCATGTGAACATGGCCAACTCAAACCATGAGGCCACACCAACATCATTTTTTGTGGATTTTGTCTGCCCTCACCCCCCAGGCCATGCGCTTGATACAGGAGCAAAATCTAGCACATAAAATCCAAGCTGAACAATTTACACCCATGACAACCAATCAGGTGCAGGCTTGGACCAATACTAATCCAAAAAATCTTCCTCTTAAAAACTTACCCAACCACAGCCACCTATCACTGAATTAATCCAAGTCAAACAAAATCCCTGGGATTTATTAGATGAAGTGTCCAAATCTGGTTAAATTGCCCCACCTCCAGCTAAGCCATTCGATTTAGATCCTTATCAGAATTCAGATTTTGATGCCCCACTCCCGCCCAACCAATTTGTCCCTAAACCCAATGCTAGCCCAAACCAAAGCGACCACCAGCTTGCTAAAGCTGCGGTAGCCTCACCCAAAATATACCCTCTACATAAAGCCGTTGCAAAATTAGTCTCTGAATTTAAACAAGGATTGTACATCACCGCATTACACCCAATTTACCTGTAGTTGCAAAAGAGAAAATAGAACGCCTAGCTGAAACTGCCACCAACACTATCAACCATATCACTGAAATTGCAGATTTTCCCATCCACAAGTGTAACCAGAACCAACATCTCTAAATTCGCCCATCTTCCTGATGCCTGCATCCAAGCTGAACACCATGTAACTGATCTCATGTAGGCTATGATTCAAGACCAAATTCTCAGTTTTAGTGAATATCTGCTTTTCATCAACCCTCATCTCATGGAAGCCTCAACCCCTGTAAGTCCCAGGGAACGTCCTCTGGCCATTAATTGGGCCATTTACCCATTCCCAAGTAAGAAGACACTGAAGAGGATGGCGGTACCCCTTGTTACTCAGGGCAATATCACTCATGTAGTAGACGAGCACTGGGTAACAGCTCTTCTGATTCAGATCCCACCCCCAGTACCCACACTTACCTTGGAAGAACTATTATGGGGAATCAGCGAAATCTGCACCAAGATTGTCGAATTGAAATCAATAGAATCTGATTTGAGTGGAAATCTGACCGATGCTTGGATCTCAAATGGCCAGAAAAGCATGAAGACTTAGTTATTGGTCAGAACGCCCAACAGTCCCAATTCAATTAATAGATCAATCAAACAAATTACCTCCCTACCAAAGTCATAAGGGATCATCCTTGACAGGCAGGCTATAGCATTGGATGCCATCAACAAGGGTTCAAAGTCCTCTGTTGACAATTCGGGCATTGTGGCCAATGTGATACCACTGACCAAATGAATGGCCCAGCGACTGAGCATGGGCGGGTTAGGTGTCCTGAACCCATTCCCAACCAAATGGACCCGACCCTATGTGGGGTGGCCTTGGGGGATTCCTGTTGCTTGTCAGGCTAAAAACCATCACGCCAACCATCAGAAATGTAGCCAAGCCTTGGTTCAGATGTTTTAGGTCAAACTAACAGCGACTTGGCCCACCACCAAATTTTTTGATGTCAGTTCTCAAGGAAAAAACCCGCCCATTCCCAAATAATTTGCCAGTTAGGTCAAAATTGAGGGTCCCAATCATGGCTTGTCACTACCCCAATCAACCACTATTTAATTAATTGCATAGCACTGAGAAAATTGTTGGTCAATTATCTTCCTTTTCCCTTTAATAAAATTTTTGCCAAAGAACCAAACAAATTTTATTGTATTACTCCTTATGACCGCATCCCTGATGTCGTTTCCCTGGTGGCCCGTCAGTCCTTATACTGGATGGGCTCTACCAGTACTTATAGTCACTATGGCCCCCTCCGTCATTGATTGGATTCAGCAAGTCCAAATTTTTGGCTTTATAACCCCGTTATCATGAAATTCCAACAACAGTACATGGGGATCTTGTGGCTGTATGTCCACCAATTGCAAGAGAGAATCCATCTCATTGTCTCCCCAGTTGAAATGACCCAATATGCCGAGAAATTTATTGAAATTATCTTTGTGATCCCACCCCATGCAGCGAGGCCCCCAGGGTCAAGAGTGGAATCATTGTGGTTTATTGTTGAAATCATTTTCACTGTTGTGTTATAACAACAATTCATCATTTCCCAATTCCCAGCTCCATATAATGTCATTCAGTTGGTAATGCCTCTGGCATTCTGGCTTGCTTTTTGGGTCTTACGCATCCTGACTGGCAGGCCGGTCTAAAATTCTTCCACCATTTCCATGAAAACCCCTTTGCTATCAGCATTGGTACACCTTTTCAATGATGAAGCCACAATTGATGCTGAAATAAATAATCCGCCTGACCCCCCTCCCCATCCACCATGGTGGGATAAATAGCCTGATGCTGTGCCACCTGGTAGGTTATTTCCTTGTTTTCTTTTTTGTGTGCCTTGATGCCCATTTTGGGTGGTTGATTCATGTTTGGTTTTTTAGTTGGAGTTTCTGTTTCAGTAATGTCTGTCCCCTGGTCAGCGTACCTCAAGTAAATTTAAAAAATATAATCACCACTTTATTACTTGCAGAGTTCTGGGCATTTATACTAGTGTGGGAGAGGTGGAGAGTGTATTGTGAATATCTATGAAAAGTAAGTGAAAATCAATTATTCTCAAGGGCGCAAGTAATTTGCTCTGCTGTTACTAGGGTTTTCATTGTTATCTGGAGGTCCTCAGAATTTGAAAACAGCGGCTGGCTCATCTGGTATATTAATTTAGAGTTTTGCAAACTTTTTTTGGTGATAAACCTTTTGATCCAGTATCCTCTGTGGCTTCATCTTCAGAAAACCTTTTATTGCTGCTTCCATGAGCAGCTAATTGTTTTTCCAGATGCATTTCTCTCGATTGAGCATGGAATTTCAATCATCTCAGGGCTTCAATTGTAAGCTGCAGAGTAGTTCAAAAGGATCTCTATTTTGCTTCAATCACTAAATTGAAGCAAAATTTGGATTTCTTATAAAAAATATAAAAAACAACTGCTCAATTGAGCCAAAACTTACCAATGTCGTTGCAATTGACACCTGCTGCCCAAGCTTGGGGTGGTGGTGTGCCACCATCTGGCATCTTTTGGCTGCTGCTGAAGCATGCCTGGGCTGGCTCTGCTAGCCCTCCCAACGCTACTGGGCGTTATGTCCCCCTTGGGACTTGGCCCACCACCTCACAAGTTCTCAGGTGGTGCTCCAGAGCCCTTTAGTGCTCCCACGGAGCAATTTGCATTTTGGCTTCAGGTCAGATATGTGAATCTTTTCCTATATGTGAGCACGGCCATCAAAAGATGGCCATGGCAGCTTTCAAACCTGCCGGATTCATTGACTTCTGCCCCTTTAAGGGGTACTTTGACCTTGGCTTTTACTCTGAAGCTGATGCAGCAGCAGCATCTAAACTGTTAATTGTGTTTAAATTTACATTTCCCACTGTTCACGCGTGGCTCCCAGATGAAGCCACTTTAATGGTCCAGTTAGCCAGATTGCCCTCCCATCTCTCCCCTGAAAGCCTCTGCCACAAACTTGCAGATGGTTTGGCCATTCATGGCGCAGACCCTGTGCTGCAGTTGGTGGTTCCCAACAGGGAGGATTGGTTGGATGGGCCTCATACCTTCACAATAATCTGCCCATTTCATCGCAATTCCCACCTTGTGAACCCCCCATACTGTGATCAGATTCATCCCTGATCACCCATTCTGGGTGCATGTCAAAAATGGCTGCACCATTTACCACTTGTGCTTTGAACTCAATCATTTGAAGTGCAAGTGCCCCACAGTCTCCGCCTCTGTCACTTCCGCCATCCCTTCTTCTGGCACTGGATTGGCAGCTGCTTCACCCCAATTTTTCAAATGGGGCTCAATCCACATGCCCTCAGTCTCAGGGAAATCAGGTGCGGCTCCCAAAGTGGCACCCAATCAGAATCCAAATTCTAAAATTAAAAAATAATTTGACCAAATTACTGAATCATGAGTCAATGGCTGAATCAGTTTCATCTGATCTGCCATGGTCAACTGCTCATAACAAATCAGCTCCAACCACAACTTTGGTTTTTTCTGCTGGCCCAGTGTTGGCCAAGCTAAATCCATTTGAGGCACTCAAATGAATTGATGATAGCGACTGACCATATAATGTCAAGCCAGGTATCGCCTTAGAGGTTTTTTTGTAAATCCTAACAATTTGTGTTCTGCCATTTTCAATCTAAAAACGGTTTTCCTAGTTATAAAAACATAAAAAATGGCGGTAGAGGCAGAAGTTGCTCCAGCCAACACCCTCCTCCGCCAACATCTCCATGGAGCGATGGAACCCCTTGTTGATGGTATTCCCATCCCAAATTTCCCCATGATTTTGATGAGGATAAAAAAATACAAAATCAAGGAGCTCGCTTTTTGAGCAAGCCACACTTGCATTGATGTGGCAAAAACTTCTCTGTTTGACACCAATTATCCCAAAACCCACCGGTGCATCAAGTCTTTCACTTGTGTGCCTGCTCTCATCACTTTCGCTGAGTACTAACTTACACAATATGTTGAGGCGATGAACGCTGGCCTCAATAACAAAGAAACCCCACAATTATATCTCCTTATGCCTCATTTCGCTGATGCTCCCACCCAAATGCTGTCCGCCATGGTCTGCCAGCTAAAAGCGGGCACAGTACAAAAGTTTCCTAAAGCTTCCTCACTTCTTTATGGCTTCCTAGGCTGTTAGCTGAGGTGCTATATTAGGATTTTAAATTTCTAACAATTTTTGTAAAAATAAAGGTTTCCTGATTATTCTCAATCAATAACCCCTATAAATATATTACTTGCACAGGATCAGGTTTTGTGCAACTCTCTGCTCTGTATTATATTATTGATATAATTGGTGATAATAGTATGGCGAGTATTATCCATAGTTGAATTGGAGTTATTAGATTTCAGTCCAACGCTCGGCCATTATTTTCTCTAGAAATACTTATGATCTCTTAAATAGGGATTTGTTCCTTCGTACCACCTAACTTGATCTACTCTTAGATCCCTGTTTATGGTTTCTCTGGTTTGACACAAAGTCAGCAGCAATCCCCTATTTAGTTAAGCTTTTTCTCTGAATCCCCGCTCAGATTCTTACTCTTTATCTTACTGAGTTTCCAAATTATCACACACAAAAATAATTTGCTTGAGAAAGAATGAATAAATGGATTCTGATAGTGTTTACTAATTTAATATTCTAGTAAAAGTGATCTGGTATTTTTTCATTATTTTATTAGTAAATTCTTTAGGAAATTTTTAGTAAGAATCAAGTCCCCAACCTTCAGTTGGCACCTCCTCAATGAAACATCAGCCATTGCCATTGAATTACGTATCCTTGTCTCAGCAGCAATGGTCTCCCCATCCTGGCTAGGATTCCATCATCAGACATCCTTGAGACCTAAAATGGAAAGAGTCAGAAAACGTGTCCTAACATTTTCCTCTCAATCCAAGCAAACCAATCATATTCAGAAAACGACCTTCTTAGGTAATGGAACTTGTGTACATTAAAGCAGGTTGCAATCCAACTAAACAAATCACTGGTTTCAGGAAGCATCACCCGCCTTGTAACTTACTCCTTAATTTCCCAATCAGTCAGTGAAAAACCCAACTGATCCCAAATCATTACACTTGATAGTTAATCAACTATTAGATGCCCCTATTTCATCAGCGACTCTGCCCAATGGGATCTTAAACATTTATATGGATCAATCCCCAATAGATCCGACCATGTAATTGACCTTAAATCCCCCAAACATAGACACCACAAAATCAGGTTCAACTGATATCCAATTCACCTTGAATTAGGGAATTATCCCCTAGCAATCCCTGGTAATCTAGCCGGCTGGGAATATGGGTAAAAATCCCAACACATCCCCCTTCTTACCTAGATTTCCATTAGAAAAGTGCTGGGGCAGAACACCACTTTGGACGCTCAGTCAAATACTTCATTTGCTCAAGCAGAGTACAATCATCAGTACTCAATGCTGCTCAGGACAACCTTTAGCATGTGGCTTTATTCCTCTTCTTCCTCACTACCGCATACTCATAGTGTGGTCCCCACAACCTTCTGTCGTGCCAAGTGATCAATTTACTCATGACGATATTAATCCTGGGATCCAGTTATCCCCCAATTATGGAATATGACCTGAAGTCATATTTAGTATCCTTGGTCCGGCATCCTCAATTTCCTAAATTTACTCCTCATTTTTGACAGGATACACTTGCCATCAATGTTTTTTGTGGTCCAATTAAAAATGCTCATTTATGTTCACCTTTGTTATTTTCTTTTCATAGCCTCTTGGCTTATATCATTCTTAGTTCTTCTTTAGAGCTTATCCCATCAATTTTGGGTTTAATTTCTCCAAAATTGGAGCTTAATTGATTTCAGAGTGCATAATGTCGACTATCATATAAGTCTGACATCCCTCCTCTCATCCAGATCATATGTCAAAATCCGAGTTGTGGTACCAACAGCTGCTCAATGGTTTGTATGATCAAGATCTTCAGCTCTTCCAGTGGATGAGTCAGTCTGTGCAATGGAACCTTTTCTATGGTCCTTCCAGGAATAATAATCCTTGTCAAGTACCAGTGGCTAGTACTTCTGTAAAATTATCAGAAATGGTAACCAACCCCACTGAACTAGGTTAGCGATAATCATGAATGACTTGCAGCCTATCCTTTCTTTGTCATCAATTCCATAGTTAGATTTTGAGACTCTCCTGGATTCAGCTCCTTTCACAGATACTACTAATATCATCGTCAAACAACCTGAAGTAATTTCCTATTCTCTCTCGATCATTACTTTCTCACTGGATCGGACTTTCTTCCAGAGTTCCTCTTCTGACTTAGTCAATATTACAAACAGATGTCTTGGCCACCAAACTCACCATTGGCAACAGCATACATTTCAAACTCCCCTAAACAGAATTAGGGCCCAAGTCACCAAGGCTTTGTTGCTAGCTCTGAATTCTTCTGATTTTGAAAATATACTAAATCAGGATATTGCAGCCTATGCTCTTCGCTTTGCCAGTCAAGTTCTTCGAAGTTGAGCCACAAAGCTTCCAGCCTCTCCCAGTTTCCATCGCTCTTTCTGCTCCAGCTTCTAAGAAGCTCATAGTCATTGCTTGCAGGATGCCATATGCTCCTTGCACGACTATCTTAATTCTGGCACATCCCATCAGTATCTTCCACTAACTACTTTGATAAGGAGCATGATTTGGCAACCCCCATCTAGTATCCCTTGTTCATTGCCAGGCCATATGTCTGGTGTTCTTGACAAAGCCCATTAGCAAGCATTCAAGACCAATATTTCAGTTCTGGTGCTATATCAGGTGTTCTCTAGGTTATTCACCAACTATCTCTTCAGGTACTGTTGCTTCCCTACCTGCTCCAGGGTATCATGTTTGGCTTCTTCCAACATCTCAATTTCCCTTCCCCTAGTTGCTCTCTCGCAGGTATCTGCATCCACTCAACGAACTTGGCTTTATGTAGGTCTAGCCCTCGCTAGTGTATGATCTCACAAAGATTTCAATGGGTTATTCACTCCTACTGTGATCCATCCTCCATCCCCCAAGAGGCAACATAGGTGGAATCATCCCTGAATTGAGTTAATCAATAAAAAATAAAAATTATAGAAATATCATCTTTCTATGCGGTTTTTAATAATGTTTTTTTATATTTTTATCAATCTTTAATCTATTCCATTGGACTTGACCTTGTTTCGGTTAAGCTCCATCTTTTTATATATTCCACAAACTGGATTCTAGGTATACTTAGACCTACCAGTTTTCTATGGATCAGAGGTCTTACTTTCCTAAGACTTAACCATCTAGATTGGTTCAGAGGTCCTTTTTTGGACTTGACCAAATCATTAGGACATAACTAACATGATGGTTCAGAAGTCTCTTGGAAACTCTTTTTTGTTATTTTTTTCATCAATCCATCGATTTTAAAACTTAGCATAAACTCAATTTACTACCTTTCCATCCAGGAGGTTCTTGATGTAGTAGGCGTCCGTTTCCGTCTTGGCAATAATCTTAAACAGACCTGACCAAAGTCATCCAGTTTTTTTCTCCCAAAACCATGTGTATCACAATAGGCAACTTATCACCTATTCAGTATTCTGATAAGGCCAGTCATTTCTTATTATCCATCATTTTTGCTTGTATCCTTTTCTTCAAAGTAGTATCAAATGCTTTCAATTGCATTTTGATCAGGATATTTATCAGTCAGTTCAAGTACTGTTTGGCACTCATCCCTGATGTTGGTTTCACCATAAAATATAAAATCAGCAGCAACGCGGCCTTTCTGCCATATAGCAATTCAAACGGCGCTTTCTTATCACTGTAAGATGACTGATATTGTAGGCAAGTGTCACAGAACTCAGGTACATTCCTCATGCAGAATTTCTTCCTGTAACCAGCTTCCTTACCGTCGCATCCAGCGTCCCATTAACTAGTTCCATCAGTCCGTTCATCTCTGGCTGGTAGGGTACAGACATTAATCCTTGGATCCCCATTATCTCATTTAACCGTGGGATCACATGAGACATGAAATTTGTCCCATTGTTGCTCAGCGGGACCTGCGGGCATCCATGTCAGTATACTACTTTATCTAGGATGAACTTCAAAGTACTGGTAGCATCTACTTTCGTCAGGGCCTTTGTCTCAACCCATCTCATCAGATGATAAATCACAACTATTATGTACTTGACTCCCCCTATGCTCATCATCAGCGGTCCCATCATGTAAATGGACACCATATTCCAAACGAATATAGGGTGGACCAGTCAGTATCCCGTAGTATTCTTATGTGGCTTGTGCAATTGGCAACCACACAGCAAGCTAGATAGCTGTGACATCATAGTTGATTGACTCCCAGTAGTACTGGCGAATATGGCCAGTCATTCCACAGGCCTCCATGCCTGGCAACCTTATGAGTGGCTTAAAGAATAGCTGCTCTTTCCAATGGCTTTGGGAATAGTAACCGCTTCCTATTAATCATCTTGATAACTTTTTCATCCTTGGTCTTGGTGTTTTCCATAGATTTTCAAAGTGCACCTTGGATTTCTTGGGGCTCGTTCCCAATTTCTCCATCAACCATTCTCTGGAATAACTCATCCACTTGCAAGTATATCATCTGGATCATTAGTAACTGTGATAAGCCATCCACAATCTGATGAAAAGCCCCTGCTTTGTGGATAATCTCATAATCATAAGCCTGTAACTTCATTTCCATCGGGCCAGTCATCCTTCTGGTTCTCACAAATTGTGAAGCCAATGCAACGAGGAGTGGTCCGTCAGCACTTTATAGTGCATTCAATGGATGTACACCTGAAACTTTTTACAAGAGTAAATGACTGTAAAGCATTCACGCTCAGTTACGGTATAGTTCCTCTCAGTGACTGAGAGTGTCCAGCTCACATATGCCACTGGCTGTTTGTCCCCAAGTTCATCTACTTGACTCAATATGGCACCAATCACCGTTAATAAAGCATCATTTTTATAATAAATTATCAATTTGAATTCTGGATATTTCATAATCAGAGAATCTATCAAGCACTGGCTAACCATATCAAAGGGTTTCTGTGCTTCTTCACTCCATAAAAATTCTTTCTTCAGTTCCTTCAACAGATGGGATAAGGGCTCAGCAATTCAGGAAGAATCCCAAATAAATCTTCTATAGTATCTGACCATTCCAAGGAATACTTAGATATCTCAGACACTCTTTGGCACAGCCATTTGTTTTATGGCTTTGATCTTATGGGCTTACAGCTGCATTTCACTTTGAGTTGATTACAAATCCAAGATATCCCAACTCTTTTTTGAAGAAGTGACACTTACTTGGTTCAATCTTCAGGTTGGCCATGGACAGTCTCTTGAACACTTCCTCCAAGTGGTGTATATGGCCAGTAAATGTCCTACTGAGCACATAGTATTGTCCAAGTACAACAGGATGCATGACAACTTGAAGTTATTTAAAATAGCGTCCATGTTCTCTTAAACGTTGCAGGCGTATTCCACAGACCCTGGGACATCCTCGCCAGTTGATATAGCCCCTGCGCAGTATTAAGCGCACATTTTTCTTGGTCTTCTCTTGGAAAATCGATTTGCCAATATCACAATATCAGATCCATTGTGTAGAATTACTTCGCTACTCCCAATCAATCTATGCATTGTCAATTCTTGGTAGGGGATACGAATCCTTCCTCATAATCTTTATCAGCTTCTGATAAATAAATCACCACCCAATTAGAGCCATCTTTTTTCTTTATGATAAGGATCAGACTCGCCCATGGACTTGACAACAGAGCTAGAAACCCATGCTTCACTAGTTTTCTAATTTCTTCTTCCACTACCACTTCAGCCACCTTTGACCATTAAATCAGTCTCATCCTGATTGGAAAATTTTCCCCGGTATTGACATTGTGGAGCACATCTTTTGTACATTCCAAATCGTGGTCATCCTGGTCAAATACTTTTCAATATTTTTCAAACAATTTGAGCACCTCTTCTTGTTGTCCTTCCGTCAGATCAGGAAGTTTCTCTCAATCAACCAATAGGCTGATACTCTCATTTCTCCTATCCAGCAATCCCATCTCATTAAAGGGACCAAAACTGTGGAATTTCCTCAGTAGCCATCAGGATTAGATAAACAAACATGACGATCTGATTCTTCTCAATCTTCTTTGGTTTTCGCTTAAATTCGCCAGGAGAACTCAAATTTCTTCAAGGCATGGCGTTATTATTCCAGGAGCCACCCAAGGCTTTACTCTGGACTTCTTCCAGGAGCTTATAGCCTCCCCATACAGCAGCTCCAGTATATCTAATATCAATCCATGTCAACTATTATTTGTGATCCCAGTGGCATGGTCTTCACATTTTTGATCCTCAGTGGAATTTTTTGATTTTATAGGATTTTCATTGGCATTTCTCATTGTCAGATATTCTCCTTCTCAACTTTTTAAAAAAGAAGGTTGGAGGTAAAAATGCCCCCAAATCCATTACTATGATCAGTCAATTACATGTCTGGTCTTCTAATAATACTATGGTTAATAAGAATATGAGTACCATCGTCCAAAAGACCCTGGAGGATACTTAATGGAACCCTACCCATCAAGAAAATATGTTTTATAAACAAAATCAGCTTAATAAGGTAAGAACTGATAGTAGGATTGCTCTGACTCCTCGGCCAAATTCAAGGTGTCCATTACCACATGGGTCTGTTCTCCCCCGAGGTGAGAAGATTTTACCTGCCAGTGATTGGGTGCAATTTATCAATTCATTACCACATGGGTTGGTTTTGCCACAGAATATTTACCCTCGTTCTGATAGACTGAAAGCCTATATTTCCTAAATTTGGACGACTCAGCTTTTTAATACTATAGCCCCAAATTCCCATGGCCCTGAGATTTGAACTAGTTTCAATATGAAATACTAGTATCAAACAGGAGAGCTTTTTCTGGTTTGCCCCGCACAAATAAAACAAAAAGTAAAAAACTTAGTTTTCTTAAGAGTTTATTATTTATTTTAAATATTTTATTGTGGGATCCAGTGGCACATAGCACCAGCGAGCATAACCCTTGCTGGATTCTGACAATTTGGTGCTCACTACAGGGGCACGCCTGTACACTAAACCGTGGTTACTAACATGGTGGCTGTAAACGTGAGCAGCTCTTCTGGTTCTTCTTCAACTGAATCACGATTAGTTGCTCTTGAGAAGCAACTAGCCAGCTCTTTCTCCAGTCTCAAAAATCTAGAGCAACGGCCGTTCAAATTATCTATAAAGGACAGATACAACCCAGGTGAAGGGAGCATTGCTTCCTTTTTGTACGTTTATGAACCTGCGATGGATGGCGCCACTGATAAACATAAAGTTCAGTACATTCTTCCCTGTTTAAGCCACAGATCCCAAGAGTTGATAGTTCCTCACCTGGATCCTCAGCACACCTGGCCAGATGTTAAGAAGGCCCTCTTGGCTGAATCTGGATCCAAGCAGAGTTTATACAGGGAAAAACAGGCTTTCATGCGCCTTACCATGTATGAGGGCGAAACCCTCGTTAGGTTCACTGAGCGTTTCTATCTCACTACTCAAAGGCTGGCTACGTCTAACCTGCTTACCCTGGATGATGCTATCACCGCCATATTATCAGGGTTAGCTTCACAACCCTCTCTCGCCAGGCATATCATATAAGTGAAACGCCACTTTACAACCTTCAATGATATAAAAGAGGCTTTGTTAGACGTCGCCCATATTCCTTTAGGTGTAACTACTTATGAAGATGAGGGGCACCCCTCCGCTATAACCATTAAGGAGCTGCTGCCTATTGAACAGTTGGAAGTGAGGCCATCTGTGCCTATTCTCCCTGAAAAACCTGCTTCTTCAGTGCGACTTAAAACAGACATCCCTCATTCATGTAAAGCGGAGATCCCTATTGTGGTTTCCCTTCAGCCCAGCCAATAGGTGCACGCCTTAAGGGTATATCCTCCAGAACTACTGGGGTTGTGGAAATGTCGGTTAAAGCGAAGAAAATTACTCAACCTCTCGTGGCTGTCTCCCCTACTTCAATTGCAACCTTGCCATGGTTGAGGATACCCCTGAGGCTGACTCTGAGGGGGTTACGATGATGTTGGGTACTACTTATTGGGAGCTCCCGCGGAAGTGGAGGTCCCTGATTGCCTAAACGCTGAAGGAGTAAACAAAACCACCATACCTGAGGATACCTACCTCCGCCAAGTTATAGGTTGTATGGCAATTATTGACACAGCCAGTGACGCTGATCAGCTCCTATCGAGCTTAATTTGCCCTCTACATTGAGGGCATACCATGCAGTCTATTCTGGAGACTCACCCTGAGACCGCACACTAATTAACCTCCATCTTCCATCTCAAGGAGGTCTTAGCGCTGTTGGTCAACTTTGGAAGCACACTTACCAAGGTTGAAGTAGTCGTTCATAAAGTCTAGGTGATGGCTATCCTGGATACAGAATCCCCAGTGAATGTAATCTCATCTCAGATGATGAAAAAGATTAAACTGATTCCTGACTTGGATTATACCAAGGAGTTTGGAACTGCGGGCCCAAACAACACCCGTGCCCTTGGTGCTTACAACTCTTTTCTCATTCGCATTGGGAAGCTTATCCTATCAGCCCCCGCTGTGGCCTTAGATAATAACACCTATGATATGCTCATAGGTACTCAGTTTATGATCGAGTATGAAGGCAACATCAACATGAAGCAAGGGTTCCTATCTTTAATGAACTACGAACTTCCATTAGTCTAATCCAATAAAGAACCTATCACGAATGATTACACCTGCCTGGTTGAATACCCCTTTTCCGCTTTGCCTTTACATTATGTCACCTCTGGGCGCAACACTAAGAAATTGCCCAATTCAGTGGAGGCTAGAGATGGTATTCCATTTTATGCGGCAGATGAGGTGGTGATTAAGCTGGGTGAACAACGAGTGGTTGACACTAAAATCACGCTCCAAATCCCACACCACTGTTTGTTGCACCTCGTAAGTGTTGAGGGCCTTAGTTCTTTGGAGCCTCGCATATTACCTGGGCTACTAGACCCAGCCTACCAGCAACCTATTACTCTACTGTTAGAAACCTCACTGCAAAGGACATGATCATATGGAAACACCAAGAGGTTGGCCGAGGATTTTTAATCCCTTTGGAGGACGTTAAACAAATCCACTCCATCGGCTCAATGGCAGATTTGGGCCTGCCAACAACCTGGTGTGTACCTTACCAAACGTCCATATTTCAGATGAGTTGACCCCAGATGAGCTGGAGAAAGTTCATAATCTCCTTGATGACTATAGCGACATATTCTCCAAGTCAGCTTATGACTATGGCCACATGAAGAGCTGGTGCCACTCCATTGATGTGGGTGATGCCCATCCCATTCAGTCAAAACCATATCGCAAGTCAAAGGTGGAGGAACAGCATATGAGGACAGAACTCACACAGTTACTGGATGCGGGGTTGCTAGTTCCCTCTTGAAGCCTTTGGTCTTCCCCACTGTTATTAATTAAAAAGAAAGATGGAGGTCACCGGATAGTCATGGATTACCAAAAGCTAAATAACCTCACAAAGAAGGATAGCTATCCTATCCCTCACATCGATGATGCCCTGGCCCAACTATCCAGCTCAAACTTCTTCTCAGCCATGGACTTGGCCAGTGGCTAATGGCAAATGAACCTTTCTCCACAGGACCAGGAGAAATGCGCTCTCATTTGCAGTGAAGGTCTTTACCAACCCACTCAATTACCTCAAGGGTTGTGCAGCACACCTGCATCTTTTCAGCATGCGATGGATCACATCTTGCAAGACTTAGAACTAACCTGCATTATCGTTTATCTTGACAATCTTACTGTATTCTCAAAAACCTTTAACGACCACCTGGATCACTTGAAGGAGTGTTTGGAAGGCTACGTCAAAATCAAATGAAACCATCAAAGTGCACCTTCTTTCAGTGAAAATTGGATTTCCTTGGCCACACCATTTCAACAAAAGGAATCCAACCACTACAGAACAAGGTCGAAGCCATTGCAAATATGCCCCCCTTAAGAATTTGCGGGATATACAGGTAATTCTAGGGATGATGGGTTATTACCATCAGTTCATCCCTAAGTTCTCACAACTCAGTGAGCCTCTTGTTCGCGTACTGAATTAAAATATCCCCTTAAAATGGGACGCTGAACAAAAAGCCGCTTTTAAGACCCTGAAGCAGCTACTACAACGACGCCCTATCCTATGGCACCCAGATTACAAAAAACCCTTTATCCTGTTTACGGACGCCTCAGACTGCGCCGTTGGGGCCATCTTAGGTCAACTAGATGAAAACGGTATTGATCATCCAAAATCTTATTTCATTAAGATGCTTTCAAAGCCTGAACGAAACTATACCGTAACAGAAAAGGAGTGCCTGGCTGTTTTGTTGGCTGTAAAGCACTATCACCCCTTTCCTCTATGGGACCACCTTTACTGTAGTTACTGACCACGCTTCATTGAAGTGGCTACAAAATATGAAGGACCCTACTGGGCGTTTAGCTCGCTGGGCTCTAAAGCTCCAGCCTTATAATATGAAAATTGAACACCGTGCCAGAACTCGTCATATGAATGTAGATGGGTTGTCTCGCCTGCCAGTCCTCCATTTGGATAATAGCGAGGCAAAAAGGTTACATGATCTATTAATGACTCCCAATGAATGGGAGGATGAAGATGATCCAGTTCAGAAGATGTTAGCCTGCCACTCGCACAACACCAAAGTGGAAAATGGGAAGTTGTATAAGCAGGTTGGGGTGAAGTGGCTGCCTTACCTCCGGCCCTCAGAACGCATACCTGCCATCCTAGAAGCTCACTCCATTTTAGGCCATGGAGGGGCAAATAAAACTTATGTTTGGCTTAAGGATCGATAATATTGGGATGGAATGATGGAAGCTATAGTTGATGTCTTGGAAGCCTGCCTTACATGCAAGAAACAATCCGGTTTTAAGACTAGATACTAGTATCAACCAACTACCCTGCAACAACCTTTCCACAATATTAGTTTGGATGTCATAGGTCCCCTTCCACAGTCTACTAGTGGCAACCGCTTTATCCTAGTAGCCATCGACCACTTCACTATGTGGGTTGAAGCTGTGGCGTTTCTTGTCCAAACAGCCAAGGCAACTGCCATTTTCATACATCAACACATTTTCGCTTGGCATGGCTGCCCCCAAGTACTACTCTGCGATAATGGCAAAAATTTTACCTCCAGAGTAGTCAAACTCCTGGCTACCTCCATGGGAGCCCAACAACTCTTTTCAGCTCCATACAATCCATCTACCAATGGGGCAGTGGAAAGAGCCAATGGAACCTTAGTTTCTATCCTCTGCAAAATGGCCTATTCTGATCCACTTCACTGGGATCAATTCTTACCCAGTGCCCTTATGGCCTACCAGATTAGTTATCACCAGATTCTGAAAATGTCCCCTTTCCGAGTTTTGTATGGCAGGGAACCAGGCATACCTGCTCTTCTAGCTAAGGATGTCTTCTCTAGAGGAGAGGAGCCTGAGAAAGCCATGCAAAGGTTAGCTAACCAAATTATTCAACTCCAAGATGAAGCTATGACCAACTTAGCAAAAATGGTGACTAAAGAAGGGCAGGCTGCCAATGAGCTCCGCACCCACCTTCCTACATTTCAAGTGGCTGATAAGGTGTTATACTACCATAACCGCATCACTCCAAGAAGCAGTAAGCTTGGCTCAATTTGGGAGGGACCTTTCTCCATCACCTACAAAAGAGGCAATGAATACTCCATCAAATTGTTAGCCATGGGAGTTACCATAAACCAGGTACATGGCCGCTTCCTACGGCCCTACATTCCCCCCAACATTCTTGAGGGGGGCAATGTTAGACATTCTCCTTCTCGACTTTTGAAAAAGAATGTTGGAGGTAAAAATGCCCCTGAATCCATTACTACAATCAGTCAATTACATGTTCAGTCTTCTAATAATACTATGGTTAATGAGGATATGAGTACCATCATCTAAAAGACCCTGGCGGATTCTTGGTGGAACCCTACCCATCAGGAAAATATGTTTTATAAACAAAATCAGCTTAATAAGGTAAGAACTGATAGTAGGATTGCTCCAACTCCTCGGCTGAATTTGAGGTGTCCATTACCACATGGTCTGTTCTTCCCTGAGGTGAGAAGATTTTACCCGCCAGTGATTGGGTGCAATTTATCAAATCATTACCACATGGGTTGGTTTTGCCACAGAATATTTACCCTCGTTCTGATAGACCAAAGCCTATATTTTCTAATTTGGATGACTCAGCTTTTTACTACTATAGCCCCAAATTCCCATGGGCCCCGAGATTTGAACTAGTTTAAATATGAAATACTAGTATCAAATAGGAGAGCTTTTTCTGGTTTGCCCCACACATATAAAAAAGTAAAAGACTTAGTTTTCTTAAGAGTTTATTATTTATTTTAAATATTCCATTGTGGGATCCAGCGGCACATAGCACCAGCGAGCATAACCCTTGCTGGATTCTGACACTCATCACTTCTGGCCATGTAGTTTGTATTGAATCAGAACATTGTCATCATTGTATATCAAGTTGATGAAGTTATTTCTCCTACTCAGTGGATATTTCCCATCCTTCTGATAGACCAATGGTAACGTCTGACCCAATATGGTCAACATATTATCCCTAAAGTTACATTTAACTCTGTACTTGTGTAGAAATTACATCCTGATAAGAATGTCTTAGCTTTGGTTGGCCAAAAACTATCAATGGTTCAGATAGCACCTAGGATCTGAATTGAAGTGGAAGAGCGCTATACTCTTTACATGAAATGGTGGTATTTGGCTCAGCTGTCCTCTACTCTTTCTTGTGTTCCAAGTCAGGCGAGATCTTCATCCATTTCACCAGCTTGGTCGAGACATAATTAGTGGGTGCTCTGCTGTTAAAAATTTTCTCACCATAATCAATTAACTAGTATCTCTATATATTTACACTCAGAGTATTGCAAGATAGTATTTACTGAGCGTATAACGGCAATATTAGCTGAATTTATGGTTGAATGATTTGTGCTGATAAATCAGGAAACAATTCCTTAATCTTGCTGAGGGGGATTGACAGGTTTTCACATCTAATCAAACTTTGGTCAATTTTCAAGTTTATCTGCAGTTAAAATCTTGTCTTCTAGTTGTCAGGCATATGGCTATAATAACTTCTTTGGTTATCTCAGGGTATATTCCCTTCACCCCAGATCTTATTACCGCGTTCACAACCAAACTGACTACTTGTAACAGTTGATCCTGTACATCTTCATACATGAACAAATCACTGATGTCAATTTCCTCATGAATGATATCAGGAGGAACAGGCTTCTCCACAGTTCTGGAATGTTCCCCATCTAGGCCACGGCCCTTTTCCAGACTCCTTTGCAATTGCAGACTCTTAAGATTGGACCACGTTAATTTTATCCTTGGCATCCTTGCAATGTACAGCAAAATTTCCCTTTCCTCCGCATTGGTAACAGACTTTCTCCTTTGTTATAATTCATTTGAAGTCTTTTGCTTATTCCGTGGCATAATTTGGTTGTTCATCTCCTTAGCGCCCTCATTCCCCTTCATGGAATTCAGATTCTGTACTAGGTTTAATTTGAAATTTCTTTTTGGAGCATCAAAGGTTGCTCCCAAGATCTTCAAATTTTCTACCATCTGAAAGGTAGTAATTTCCATCATGAACATGGAAGACATCATTTTGTGCAAATTGCAGCAAGGACAAAGGGCAGTTGTAATGCAATTATGGCATCAAAAACATACAGCTCCTTCGCTCCAACCAAGATTTGTGATTCCTGGTAGAAACAATTAGTGAAGCTTGCTAAAGATTCACCTTTATGGAATTGAATGTCCGTAAACTCTTGTTTGCACTTTGACATGCGCGTCAGGCTTCCAAATTCCTTCAAAATGGCCACTTTTGCCTCTGAGTATGACCAGCTGCCCCCTCCAGGTGAGGCAACTCTAGGTTTGACAATTGGTATCAAGGCAATTCATCACCATCAATGCCTTTTGACAATCACCGTATCTTTACATTATTATATTGGACAATCAAAAAAACGCTGAGGCATTATCCCTATGGAAAGTCAGCAGTTTTG
Source organism: Massospora cicadina (assembly GCA_022478985.1). NCBI lineage: Eukaryota > Fungi > Entomophthoromycota > Entomophthoromycetes > Entomophthorales > Entomophthoraceae > Massospora > Massospora cicadina. Next base: position 57,030 of record JAKSZP010007915.1, read on the forward strand.
GTGTCGCTGTAAATTCTTTGAGGTTTCTCTAGCCATTTCTCTGGATTCGGCTACTTGGCTCATTTGAGGAGTGATTTCAGGCGTCATTTCCAAAACTAGTAGTAAAAGTGGGTGGCATGTTTCTTGGTGTAGTCATCTTCTTAACTATTTTACAGGGAGTTCTTTCCTTCGGCATTGGTCGCCACATATGGCTCACATTCACATTTGTGAGTTTTTTACTCCTTGAACTGTTTAATTAAACACTTGATATCAGCGCTGAATGCTCTTAAATGAATGCAATCCGCTTCACGCTCCATTTTCAGAAAAAAAACTTCTCGAATTAAGTCCCCTTCTTTCTTCTTTAATGACTACTTTTCCAGGTAACTCATTTTCAAAACTCATGATATTATCAACCCCTTCCTCCATCTTGGTGACTCTTTCTTCAAGGCTGCGAAATATTGATGATCCGCTGAGTTAATGGCATTTTTATTAATGGATGACAACTCTGTCCATATTTTCTTTTCTTGTCTTTATACAACATCATGTTCTAATCTCTTCTACTCAACTACAACCCCTGTAGTGAGCTCCACTTAGTAAAATTTTATAGGCTTCCTGATTACTATTGGCCAATAGCCCCTATAAATATATTACTTGCACAGGTTTGTGTTTTGTGCAATTCTCTGCATTATATGATAGTAGTTGATATAATTGTTGATAATAGTATGGAAAGTATTATCCATAGTTGAATGGAAGTTATTAGATTTCAGTACAACGCTCGGCCATTATTTTCTCTAGAAATACTTATGATGTCTTAAATAGTGATAGTTCCCTCGTACCACCTAACTAAATCTACTCTTAGATCCCTTCTTTACAGTTTCTCTGGTTTGACACACAGTCAGCAGAAATCCCCTATTTAATTAAGCTTTTTCTCTGGATCCCCGCTCAGATCCTTACTCTTTATCTTACTGAGTCTCCAAATTATCACACACAACAATAATTTCCCTGAGAAAGAACAAAATAAGTGGATTCTGATAAAGCTTACCAAGCTAGTACTCTAGTAAAAGTGATCTGATATTTTTCTCAATTTTTTATTAGTGAATCCTTTAGGTAATTTATAGTGGGAATTCAGTGCTCAAACCTCTTTTGGCATCTCCTCAATGAAACAGAAGCCATTGCCATTGAATTACCCATACTCATCAGCAGCGATGGTCTTCCCCATCCTGGCTAGGATTCTGTCATAGGACATCCTCAAGACCTTAAAACGGAAAGAGTCAGAAAACGTGTCCATGACATTTATCTCTCAAACCAATTGAACCAATACTTAGAAGTGACCTGCTTAGGCAATGAGAACTGTTACCCACTAAGGCAGGTTGCAAACCAACTGATTGATTCACTAGTTTCAGGAAGCATCACTTGCCTCACTACTTACTACTCACATTCCCAATCAGTCAGTGATGAAACCCGCCCAATCCCAAATGGTACACCTGATAGTTAATAACTATCAGATGCCTCTATTTAGTTGGTAACTCTGACAAATGATATCTTAAGCATTCATCCAGATCATTTCCCAAGGATCTGACCAGGTGAATAACCTAAAATCCCCTAAACATAGACACCCCAAAATCAGGGTTAACTGATATCCAATTCACCTTGCATTAGGGAATTATCCCCTAGCTATCCCTGGTAATCTAGCCAGCTGGGAAATGGGCAAAAATCCCAACACCTTTGTTCGGCCTATTTGCAAATATAGATGCATGGCGGCTCCCCCTTTTTGGGTTGGGCACCACTAGTGCTACAAAAAAGAGTGTTTAAGAACTTTACCACATATACTTTAATCTTGTCCAACTAGGGATCAGCGGAATTGGTGATATTTTAGTGTGGGGGGTACATTTTAATCTGAAACTTACATGTACTTAGTCTGGGATGAGCGGCAGCCACCCAACGCTCATTTAGATGTGCCCCAAGTCTACAATCTTTACCAATGAAAGGGCTCATGGGGTGCTTCCCTTTTTTACCAGAAGGGGTGTAGAGTCTTGTCCAGCTGGATAACCATGGTAGGGACACTTACATCAACTTTCCAAAATATGGGGTCTACTCCCCTCTGAGGCCTGCACCAGTTTATAGTTCTTGTTTGGTAGTGAAGTTTGATGAACGTCATATTGATAGACTTGAAGAGGGTGAGGGCGAAGGTGTCTTTGGGCTCTAGCCATAGATCCTCAATTAGTACATGGCAGTTTATGCAATCCCAGTTGGAAACTTCATGGAGCGTGCTAATAATAGGACTATGCTGGCACTCCAGATGAGTTCCATCTAGAGAAACAGCAAGAATACTGCTGGTACAGCCATCCACACTGTCACAAATATATATGATTTGGATGACAAGCCATCATTATGACCAAGCGAATCATTGGAGGAATTTTGCCAAAGGTTCAATGGACAGAATCCGCCAAGGATGATTCGGAGCTATAAGCAATTGATCGCCTTAGGATGAGGCGATAATGGGTTATAATGGCTCATATCAGATCGCCTTCAAAATAGGGCGATAAAGCAATGTCAACATTTGACAAAAGATAAATTGGATTGCCTCAAATCATGGCACTAAAGAATTGAAGAATAATAAGCCAAAACCAATGAGAATATGGCGGAATGAATAAACTAAGAAAAAGAGTTGGTACCAATGGGGATCGCTGGGATATCAGCAAAATGAGGGGATTGACAGAAAAGTATTTAGAGAGAGAAAAGAAAGAAGATAGGAAGAAAAGAGGGATTGGACTAGAAGAAGATCCACCGACTTATTATATTAAAAATAAAAAAGTGCCTTAGGGGGAATTGCTCCCATTTTTATTAAAAATTTAATTGTTTACAAGTGGTTCAAGGAACTGGCAATAATCATTACATCTGTCCCAATTGTTCAATGGCTGAAGCCCTGTGTGAAAAGCCCTTCAGCGGATATATACAAAATCGCCGAGATTCAAAAGTGGTGCTCACTACTAGTGGCCCATTGACCAATAACAATACAATGAAAACTCAGTCGCTGGCTATGTTGCATCCAGGTTTCTTTGGTAAAGAATCTAAATGACATGTTGTGCCCGTTGCATATGAGGAGCTGAGGCTTGCAATAGATACTGTGCTCAAAAGGCAAGATAGATTGCTTCAGAAGGTTTACAGTTATAAGTTGCCACCATTTGATCATGATTGAAATATTCATGGGTTCTTTTGACAATTTGAGTTTGCAACTGAAGGAACTTTGTATTGGAGGAGGTCGAAACTATTGCTCTCCTCCTTAGATGTCAGGAGTGCTGATCAAGTCGTGTGTTAACTTTCATATAGTTCCATTTCATACCAAGAAGTTAAGAAGACGGTGCTGCAGTTGTTCAGCGGAACCACAAGAATGTCACAGCAGAAAGCCAAGTTCTTGATTATCAGGTTTTAGCAAAATGAGACTCTCACTGCATTCACTGAGAGATTTACGATGGAAGCACACATGCTGATTGGGGCAGGGATTTTATCCAAAGTTGATGTGTGTATTGCTATGGCCTCAGCGGTGAAACCATACCCTGAACTTTACAATGTCATGGCCCCATTGTTGGAGGACGATGTACCTCCTCCTATACTTGTTCAGTTTGTATGTCGCTTATCTGTAACTTCCCTCCACCCAATACCAAACAAATACGTACTGTCACTGTTGTTAACCCTAATCATGTGGGGGGAGTCAACTGGTCGGTGCGGGTTCCATCAGGTTACTCACTGCAGTCCAACGGTCATTTCTTGTCATCTGATTGACATCTGACCAACTAACACTTTGGCCCTAAATATGCTGATTGGTGGCGGTTGTTCTACCAATGGGGGTTTGAATATGCTGATTCTTTTCAGAATCACCTACAAAGTGGGACAACTTATATTAAACACAGTTGTAGGTCCTATGGAGTAAGTTGTTTTAATTGCAGTCACACTGGGCACATGGGATGATGGTGCCCCAATTGACGGATCCAACCCGTACAACAGAAACAAGTCTATCAGGGAAAAATCAGAGTGGAGTAGAGATGTGACTATCTACTTCCGCTATCTTGAATTCAAATGTCCCGCCTGAATCTACTGTGTTAATCATAGCAGAAGCCTCTCAGTATGACGATATATTCCTCTACCAACAGCCAGTTGGGGGAGTAAATGTTCTGACCCAAGCACAAGTCAATGAAATGGCGGAAAAAGAATCTCCAGAGCAACTGAAGCTTTATGCTTATCAAATGTTTGACCAAAGTCCGTCAGACCAGTTAGAACCATTTGCAGATGCTTTGTCACTGAGAGGAGTAGATGTCGCCCTTCCAGTAAATGCTATTGTAACATGATATCCTAAAATCGGTGTGGGTATTATAAGTTTCTTGGGAAAACATGAATCACTAAACATACACGTAGTTAATAGCCGGCATTCATCTTACTCAGAATGCACTTTCTGTGACATTGTGCTAGCTAAAACTTGAGTATGCACTATAATTGATACGGGCGCTCTTATTAATATTGTATCCACTAAATTGGTGGCGAAGTTATCCTTAAACCCTGAAATAGACCACCGGATGGTGTATGGGACTGCTGGAGCTGGAACCACAGTCTCTGAGGGAGCATATAGCGTGCTTTCCTTGTGATTCAGATCCATTGTTGTGGTGGCTTTAGCGGTGGTATTACCAAATAGTAACCACAATCTGTTGATTGGGACTGCCTTTATGTGACACTATGGAGCTGTTGTTAACATGATGGAAGAGACCTTTAGCCATTTTGGGACAGCGGATCCCAATGAGTTTCACCTCTAGTGGAGTGCCAAAGGGCTTGGGCATATGGGACAGATCAACCTTGCCTACAGCGATAGGGTGATTCTAGTGCGCTATCATCAATTAAAAGGGAAAACTCGGGCCCTCCTCCATCAGATATACGAATATCAAGGGCTACCACTTAGAGCAGCTGGAGCTATATCCATTCCCTCTGGACATCAAGTAATAGTAGACACTGAGTTAGAGGTGGAAGTGCCAGCTGGGTTCTATGGGGAGATTATTGGGCATTATCAGCAATCATGACTTGAGCCCACGTGGCTCCAGGCATCATACTTCCAGGCCATGGGGAGATCAAGGTACTGATAGTAAATCTTCAGAACAGACCAATTCGAATCCACCAGCATCAGATTATAGCATATTTACATCTGAACCCGGTTGTAAAAGTCAACCAGGTTCATGAGTTTGGTTCTCTGGATGAATTTGGTCTGCCCATTAAACCACTTTTGTGCAATGGTGGTTGTACCATGGGAGAATTTAATGGGGTTATCAGAAGACCAGAAGGATCGGGCGGAAGCTTAATTAAAAAGGTATAAAGAGATTTTTGCAGTTGATAATCATAATTTGGGGTGCGCTTGGGGGGGGTTGTTCATCGTCTGGACACTGGAGATCATCCCCCAATCAGGTCTCAACCAATCCGCCAATCAAGGGCAGCTGAAGAAGTCATCATTGATGAGATTAAAATGTTAGAGCAGGGAATGCTTGAACCATCTAAGAGTCTGAAGGCTTCACCTGTCCTAATTGTTAAAAGGAAGGATGGCACTAACCGCATAGTAATTGGCTACCAGAAGCTCAATAGTATCATCAAAAAAATTCATACCCTCTAGCCCGGATTGATGATGCACTAGATTAGTTAGGCGGAGCTCACTATTTCTCAGCAATGGATATGATATCTAGTTAATGGTAAATTAAGTTGCTCGTGGTGGAACAAGAATTATGCGCTGTAATCACATCAAAAGGGCTTTTCCAACCAACTCGCATGCCACAAGGGCTATGTAACGCCCTGGCTACGTTTCAACGAGCAATGGACACCATACTGGGTGATCTGAAGCTGTTGTGCGTTCTTGTGTATCTTGAAAATATCAACACCTTCTCTCGCATGTTCACTGAGCACCTTACTCATTTGGAAGAGGTATTCTGCTGACTGTCTAAGGCCAATATTAAAATCAAGCCTCAGAAATTCCACTTCTTCAAGTATCAGCTTGAGTACCTTGGCTTTGTGGTGGATGCGACTGGTCTAAGACCTCAACCAGCCAAGGTAGAGGCCATCCAGAAGATGTCTAAGCCAGTTAATAAACGGGACATTCAGGTGTTTTTGGGGATGGTGGGTTATTACTGATGATTCATACCCAATTTCAGTTGTATTGGAGGCACGCTGTTTGAACTACTAAAAAGGAGGCCATGTTTGAATGGACGGAATGACGCCAATGCGCCTTTGATTTGGATGAACTGCGTTAATTAGTGTACCTGAGTTACACTACCTAATTTTGATAAGGAATTTATAGTGCAGATGGATGCGTCACTTTCCGCTGTTGGGGCGGTCCTGTCTCAGAAGGACGATGAGGGGGAGGAGCACCCCATGGCGTACTGTAGCCATAGCTTGAATTCCCATAAACAAAATTACACTGTAACCAAGTGAGAGTTCTTAGCAGTGGTTATGCATATAAGCAGTTTTGAGCCTAATTGCATGGAGTAAAGTTCAAAGTCATAACGGATCACACATGGTTGGCTGGTTGCAGAATTTAAGAGAGTCTGAGGGGCGACTGGCCCGATGGGCTCTTAAGCTGCAAGCTTATGACTTTGAAATTCTTCACTGATCAGGAGCAAAACACCAAAGCGCCAATTGCTTATCAAGATTGCCAACCGTTGCAGTTAGGTGGATTTAAGTGACATAATGTTCAACAAGGTTCTCAGCGGAAAGTATGATGATGAACCGCCTCAAGTTATCAAGGTACTAGACAGTCTCAGGACCAATACGTTCCTAAAAAATGGGGAAACGTATAAGCGTATAGGGGACATTACTGTAAATATCCCAAGACCTTCCACACGCTCAAATATTATAATGAGCGCACACCAAGCAGTTGTTCATGGTGGAGTCCAGAAAACTCAAGAATTGTTGAGGCTGCAGTATTATTGGGAAAGCATGCAATCTTGACATGCTTGAGATCCTGTCTTGCTGCCACCAGTGTCAGGTTTAGAAGAAATCCATCAGAAGACTTCATACCAGTTAGTAAAACCTTGCTTTGCTTGGAACACAGTCTCTATTGATGTCATGGGACCTCTGCCACTGGAGCTAACCGGTATAAGTATATCCTGGTGGCAATTGACCACATGACCAGGTGGGTTAAGGCTCAAGCCATTTAGGATCTGGCGGCAGTTACTGTGGCCAAGTTCATAATGGAATGCATCATACAGAACCACGGATGCCCACAGTTTATCCTTACTGACAATGGAACTAACTTCACCTCTCACATTATACCCATGCTCAACGAATTGATGGCCATCCGCGGGTCCTAACAACCCCATATCACCCTGAGTCCAATGGAATGGTTGAACAGGTTAACGGGACTCTGGTGAATATACAATGGAAGTTGATTACAGATATACCCTCCAATTGGAGTCCCCTTCTTTCAACCATGGTGTTCGCCTACAATATTACCTACCATTCTGCCACGGGAAAAAGCCCATTCCAATTGCTTTATGGACGGCACCCCGCTCTGCCTGTACTGCTATATGCCTGTGTAGAGGACACCGGTGGACTCGATCTGCAATGCTGTTTAAACACCTTACAAATTACGCTAATTAAATTACAAACTGAAGCATACTTGTTCAGATTAGCCGAGAAAATCAAAAATCAGGCTGCCAATCAGGTACAGCGAAGTGGTCTAACACAGTTCAAAGATGGAGATATGGTGCAATTCAGCGATCAGCACACGTTTGGGTGGAAGCACAAGCTTGCAAATATTTGGATCAGGCCATTTGAGATAATATAAGAAATGGGAGTTGATGCTTATACTATCAAGAATCCTGAGAGTGGTCAGATTATAAATTGGGTGCACACAAAAATTCTTCAGTCATATAAGCATTAATATAGCCTCTCTAAGAATGATAAAAATGTGTAACTGCTGATGATGAATTAATTGTAGAAAATATCTTATGTGAGTTTTAATACGTTTAATTTGGGTTGTTACTTGAGGTTTTTCGCTTTGCTGTCTTTGTCTTCCTGTCTCTTTTGACTCCTTGCGTTGTTCCTTTTGTTTTGATCAATGTGACCTTTGTTTATTCTTCTTCTGCTTTGAGAATGCCATGGTTTCTTTGGGCTCATCTGGGGTTGGGGGTGGAGGTGAAGGCTGCCAAGGTGAGAGCAAGGGGGCTGACATCCGCTCCAGGGCCACTGCACTAATCTGAGAAGGGGAGGCTGGTGCGATGGAACTGGAAGAGGAAGATGTACTGGGGTTCCATGGTAGCAGGTGAGGTGGTTAGAGCTCAGCTGGCTGATCAAGTTGAAACCATTCTTGCCCCACTAGAAGAAAAGCTTGCAACCACATTCATTGATGATCCCAAGAAATCAACAAGTACACCAACAGAGGGGGTCAGAGTCATAAGGGCTGACATTTAAGCAGGTGAGTTCCAGCTCAAGGGGAAAAGGCTGCGCCCAGCGCCAAGAAATCTACAAGGCAGTCCTCCATGCTCAGATATGCTATCAGAAAAGGAGCAGTTGCAGTGAATTCTGCTCACTGGCTCACTTGAGGGCTGTCCAGTGCAGCTCTATTCCTGAACCTAAAGCAGTTGCGGGATAAAAAATTAAGTTACCTAAGAGCGCCATGATGGGAAGGTACTGCAATGGATCTTTGGCGCTAAGGGCAATGAAAGCTGCGGTGACCCCAGAGTGAAGGCGAGCTAATCGGTCATTGTGGAAGTTTACCCCAGGGACTGGAAGTGGGTAGGAGCAGTGGGGAAAGGACCCCAATTAGCTGGCTATCACCCACTGCACAAAGCACAAAATTGCTGAACAGACAGAGCCATAAGATGAGGCTCAGCAGGAGATGGAAGCACTAGGCAACTAAAGCCCCTCACCAGGAGCTGGGCCACTTCATTATACAAAGGCCCTCAGGTCCGCTTCCCTCCCCAACGTAGCTGAACCACCATGTCCCCAAAGGGGTGCGCCAGGAAGCCAAATGGCTGACAAATTCAGGAAGAAGCTCTTCCTGGGTTAGCTCAGTTGTGAGGTCCACGTCAGCCTCATCCTTATCTGCCAAGGGAAAGGAAACCGGGGAAGATTGATGTGGCCTGGGTCAGGTAACTCCGCACCAAGCCACAGATGGTAGAAGAAAGTGAACTCATGGACTCGCAGCCATTGGCATGTGATGGTTTGCATGGCGTGAAGGAAAAAGAGATGTACAGCTTATCGTTCAGTCAAGGGGGGTAATGTCACAGATCTATATGACTGGATGATAAGCCACCATTATGACCAAGCGAATCATTGGAGGAATTCCGCCATTGGTTTAATGGACAGAATCCGCTGAGGATGTTATGGAGCTATAAGTAATTGATTGCCTTAGGATGAGCCGATAATGGGTTATAATGGGTCATATCAGATCGCCTTCAGAATAGGGCGATAAGGCGATTTGACGTTCAATAATAGATAAATTGGATTGCCTCAAACAGGGCGATAAAGAATTAAAGAACAACAAGCCAAAACCAATGAGAATACGGCGGAATGAACAAACTAAGCAGAAAAGTCAGTACTTACAGGGGTCTCTGGGATATCAGTGAAATGAGGTGATTGTCAAAAAAGTCTTTAGAGCGAGAAAAGAAAGAAGATAGGAAGAAAAGAGGGAGTGGACTAGAAGAAGATCCACCGACTTATTATATTAAAAAATAAAAGAAGTGTCTTGGGGGAATTGTTCCTGTTTTATTATAAAATTAATTGTTTACAAGTGGTTCAAGGATCTGGCGATCATCGTATCATCCATTCCAATTGTTCAATGGCCATAAAACTGAGCAAAAACCCTTCAGTGAGTTATACAGAATCACTAAGATTCAACAAACACTGTTTAATTAAAAGTGAGTTGGGATAATACCACGCCTGAAAATTAATCTTAAAGTTGGCACACATAGCTGTAAATTGATATCAAGATTTACCTAAATCTAAATAGAATTGGTAAAAATCACAAGATTTATTTTATTAGAAACTAAGCGAAGGGAGATAGATAGAATGGAACAACAGCATTATCTGTTGGGGACTGCTGCCTTATAAATCGATGTTTGGGGACAAATAAAATCAGTATCAACCATGGTAGACATGATTGCACTTGTTTCTAGAAGCTCAAAACCCTTACCTACTCAATAATGATTTGGTTATTTCCTGCCTGGCTGAATTGGTCGCAACTTTCAGTACTAAATATTTTTTCTTTGGCATGATTTCTCTTGACAAATCAATGATAATTTATCCTGCGGATGACTGGTTGTGATCATGGTTAGGGCAGCCATGGGAGGTCCCACTGCATTCAAAAAAGGTTTATTAATCCTGAGTCTGTTAGGGGATGTGCTCACTTTTAAGTCAGAGAGGAAACAAATTTATAGGGTTTTGAACCCAAGCATACAACATACTATCCCGTTATGCTGTTCACTGATTTAAAAATCTTACAAAACACAAATTGGGGTAGAGATTACTGGTTGAGAGAAGCAGACACAAAATACCCGGTGGCAATAAAAACTACTGACGCCACCTTCAGACATAATCCCATTTTCTGCATCAACTTCTGAATAATGAGAAGGGGAGGTAGGGGAGCATTTTAGCGGTAGAACATCAACCACCTCTCATAGACCTCATTGTCTAGATCACCCTAGGGAATGAAAAGAGATGGTCACCTTCTTGAACCTTTCTTTGTCCTGAATAAAAAATCCTCGCAGATGAGGCGCAGGGGGTTCTCCCCAGGACCTACATTATCCTTTACTCTTTGGACAAAGGGAGCATCACCACTGAGGACTTATACAAGAACAGCGTTCTTATGGGCTTTTGTCAACTTGATGGCCAAAAATTTGGTATTATATAGTTAGGGTCAGGAGTGTCAAGGTACAGGGCATGGAAGGTCCTTACCAACTCACAACAATGGTTATAATCATGAGTGTTGAACCAACAATCTCATTGATGGAAAACCCTTCTAGGCCATTTGACTATAACAATTGCCAAGATTTCCTTTGGGCCAAAAATTACACTGACTTCATCCTTCTCCAATCACTCTACCAGGATTGGCTCTGGCATCTCTGGGTCTTTCCCATAAATGGGGCCAGCTGAGAAATGTGGAAAACGGGGTGCTGCTTCCAGTGAGATGGAAGGTTTAAACTAGAGACCCAAATTTCTCAAATCCGCCTACATCACATAGGAAAATCTTTCTTTGCTTTCAAACTTCCAAGAGGTCACCTTCATACGCAAGTGCTGCATATATAACATGACAGAGGATACATTTTGATCTAATGGACAGGAATACATTTATAGTCTGGCAATCAGTTGTAATTACTGATGGCTTTGGTCAGGTGCTCCCAAACCTGGGATTGAGTGCTCTGGATTTGTTGCACATGATCTGCCACATTAGGGACTTCCAGGAAAAGGCAAGGGCCAATAAAAATAACTAGTAATATCTCAGCGTGGCGTCATACATTGGAAAACCATTAGTAAAGTGAGTGGCATTGTTGTATGCGAGCTGTGCCTTGAAAAATCATCCGTCCAGGTATCCTGCATGGCTGAGGCTTAACAGCAAATATACTGTTTTGAGATCTGCAGATCCTCTCCATTTGGTTATTAGACTGAAAGTATGCATTAGAACAGCACGACTAATCTTAGAATAGCCAGGAGAGAGAGGTAAAAAATGATCTGTAAACTCAGCCCCTGGTCACTCATGATTTACTGAGGCAAGCTAAACCTCGAGAACACATGGCTCACAAAGTTCTGAGTCATTTCATTAGAGGTAATGACTGACAAACCTGTGATAAAAAGTGAAGCTCGGTGAAGCAGTTGACAACCACTATAATCACGTCAAGCCCATTGAAGCTGGAAAAACTCAACAAACAGATTGAGTGATACTGAGGCCCACAGGCTTTATGCCTGCTGTAGGGTATGGAGGAGACATACTACCTGATCTATTCAATTTTACCATTTTCAGGTCATACTTTTAGTGATCTATAATAAATATATTTGGAGATTCCCGACCAGTTAGATGTCCACTTCACCAAATCAAGACACTTTTTATTCCCCCAGTTGGCTCACCGCTGGGGTCATGATGGGCATGAATTACTTCATTGCAGAGTTGGGGCTTAACTAAAACTCTCAAAATGAACAGAATTGTCTCTTCATCTAACAAATAATGGGTCCGCCTGTGCGCCAGAAGTACTTAATGATCAAGCAGCTACAGCCCCTCCAAGCAGGACGTTTGACCATTAAGACCTGAGACACTAGTGGCACATCCGTGGTTCAGCCCATCACTAAATTACAGGAAGAGCAATAGCTAAGATCTTGGATGGTTAAATGGCCGTATTTATCTCATGTGCATCCTCCTCTGTTAGACACAAAGAAGAGTTTTAACTCACCAAATTGGGGATGACATTCATGGCACCCTTGACAAACTTTTATCTGAAGTTAAAATGTAGAAGTTGTGTAACGTCTGGGCCTGGCAATGCACCAGCTTCTGCAGTTTCTGGAGATACACAATGACCTGATGATCAATATTAATAATCGCTTCAAGCCACAAACTCTGAAAAAAGTACCACCAGTGAGTGAGAGACCACGCCCAGGGGCCAACTAATTATTGTAAATGCCCTGGTTTTTTTGGATAAAGCGAACTTGTGTGAAAAATATGCATCTGGACGTTTCAGTCCGTCATGCTTTTTAAGCATCAATGCCCCCACTGAAGTCAAAGAGGAATCGCACGCCATGATAAAAGGTATGGTTGGATCACCATGCCTGAAAACGGGAGTTGATAAGTACACCCTTGGCTTCAAATGCACATTGGCAATCCTCCGTCCATCTAAACGGGACATTTTTCTCCATCAAGAGTGAAGTAGCACAGCCAACTTCAAGAGTGCATGTGAAAACTTCTCTAATAAATATGACCATTTCTAATAAGCTCCACAGCTGCTTCTAAGTGGTAGTAGAAGGTCATGAGAGGAGAGCATTGACTTGATGGGAGGAATGGTTTCCCCTTCCTCTAATAACAAGTTACCCGGGAAGATATCCTCCTACCTGAAGAACTCACATTTGGAGGGTTTCACATAAAGATCCTCTATGTGAAGTGCGGCCAACGCGGCCTCCAGGTCCTTCTCATGCTTAAGAGTGGGGAAATTCATGAGGATATCATCATTATATGCTATTGCGTAGGCGAAGAGAAGATCACTGCAAATATCATCAATCTTATGCTGGAACATGGTGGGCGTTCTTGAGGCCAAAGGGCATTACGCAGAAATGAAAGATGCTCTTATGGTACAAATAACCATAAGCCACGCTTGTGCTTCCGTTACCCAAATTTGGTTGAATGCATATTCAATATCAAGTTTTTAAAAAAACCTGAATCTGCAATCGCCTGCCTGATGTTCTGAACAAGTGAGAATATAAGTATCTTGAATGGTAATATTGTTTAAATCTTCATGATTCACGCAGGGGCACAACGCTCTGTTACCTTCTAAAAATGTGGTTGAAGCGATGGGGAGTATTTCTGAAACACCAACCCATTTTAATCATAACCTCTAACCACACCTCCAACGCCTTGTCTTTCTGCTCCATGCAGGTTATAATGAAAAGTGATAAAAGTTACATATACCATCAAACGGAAAATTATTCATACTCAAAATAGGACTGAAGGTGTCTACCTTTTCCAAAATCAAAAATATCTTTGTACTGCAACACCCCTGAGGGATAATTAGGATTTAGGTCTGTGAGGGATGGAGTAGCAGAGATAGAACCCACCGCTGGGTAGGGGAGAGGGTGTCAATAAGTGGTAACTTGCTGCTTGAGTAGGGAGTTTCCAAAGGATTAGTGGATGGTCTTTAAATTGATACTAATCTGTTGCCACCTCCACCAACTTACCTCAAGAATGATGGGAAATAACAAATCTGGAACGCTGGTAAACTGGTCACAGAAGCCAAATGCGTGAACCAAGGATGGTACAGGGATCTCATTGCATAGCAAGTCATTGAGCCAACAACGTGCTCAATGCTGAGGACCCTACATCAATATCTAGCTCAAAATTCTGAGCGACTTGCAAGCTCATTAAGCTCCCAGCTGCTCCTTTATTTAAAAGAGATTAACAGATAACATATGAGATCCAAGCTGAAGTTCAACAGTTAACAAGTAGTAACATGATCTTGTTTGTTAGTAACTTTGCGGGACATAACTGGTGAGGAAGGAGTAATCACTGGCATATCAACCAAAACATTTAAAGGGAAGAAACTTTGGTTCAGCCACATGGGCAACCTAAGCTTCCATCGGTTGTACTGGAGACAACAGAGGCACCAATGGATTCAGCAATACTGCTCCCCCAGGTTCTCAGTGTTGACAGCAGGAATCCTATCACCAGAATACAGTTTAGTGGAGCAGGAGGGAAGATCAGTGACCCAGGAACAAACAACACACCCACACTTGCAACCTGTCCAGGGTGGATGAGACGTAGGGAGAAAGGTAGAATGAGCTCCATTACGCTTGCTACAAGAAGAACCCACAATTGTTTAGGTCAGGAGATATTGCTTAACTGTGGCATAGCAACCGTAATCTAAAGAACAGGCCATCATTTTAAAAACCACCACCTTAACAAAGGTGGACCTTCCGTTCATAAAAAACCAATGAAGCTCCTCATTTATAAAGGAAGATGTAGAAGGACAAGAATTTGTTCATCCCTTTATGTCATGGATCATGCTGATAATAATAAGACTATGTGGCACTCCAGATGAGTTACTATCTGGAGCAACATACATAATAACGCTGTTTCAGCCATCCGTACTGTCAGGATAACAGCAAGTAAGAATTAGACTGCCCTGCCAGCCCAGATGCCAGAGTACCTGAACGGTAAACCAGAATGCCCAAGGCACTGCTGTTGATACAACGAATATGGAACTAGAAAGGAGTTCCACCAATATCTGCCAATGAGCCAGAATTTTGTACAGGCATAAAATAAAATACCAGGCAACCATGGCCATTAACCCCGATGAGTATGAGAGTGTTGGCAGAAAAGGCGGCTTATTTCTCAACATATAAAAAACTAAATTTTGGGGAAGGTTTTTTAATGGAAAAAATTGAAGAAAAATCAACCAACAATTTTATAGTGCAATGAGACTGATTAAATAGTCGTCAATTTGGAGGGAACCCAAACTGGGATCAGGTCCCACAAGTTTAATCTAACCAGTGATTTATTCGGGAATGGGCGGAATTCCTAGGACTGACATTGAAAAATTTGGCGGCGGGCCAAGTCTCTATCAATTTGACCTTGAACATCTGAACCAAGGCTCAGCTAAATTTCCAATGGTTGGCACAACGGCGTTTGACCCAACAAGGGGAAGGAATCCCACAAGGCCACCCCACATAGGGGTGGGCCCATTTGGTTGGGAATGGGTTCATACGCCCAACCCACCCATGCTCAGTCACTGGGCCATTTGTTCGGTCAGTGACATTGCATCAGGCGCAACACCCAATTTGCCAACAGGAAGCTTTGAAACCTTGTCTATAGTGTCTGATGCTAATACCTGCCCATCGGGGGTGATGCCTGACAGATTTGGGAGGGAGGAGATTTTTCTAATTGTCATGTTAACTGAATCACAACATTCAGGCATTCCACCCAATAGATTGGTCTTCATACCTTTTTGACCATTTGAAATCTGAGCATCGGGCTGATTGCCACTCAAATTAGTTATGATTAATTTCATCTTGGCAACTCGGTGCAGATTTCACTGATTCCTCATAGCAGTTCTGCTGAGGAGAGTGTGGGTACCAGAAGTGGGATCTGAAGCAGAAGGGCTGTTACCCAGCGCTTGTCTACCACGTGAGTGAGATCGCCCTGAGTAATGAGGGTTATGGTCATCCTCTTCAGTACCTTCTTGATCAGGAACAGGAAAACGACCTGATCGATGCCTAGAGGACGTTCCCCATGACTTGCATTACCCTTTCCTTTTCCCAAGGGAAGAGCCCCACCACCGGGGAACTGCACAAGAGCCACATTTTTGTGCGCCTTAGGCAACTTGATTGCCATAATAGTCGCGACTTTTTGGGGGGACAGGGAGCCTTAGGGTGGGATATGTGGAATGCTTCGACCAGGCCCATGCAATTCGCGTAATAATGCGCCTTAACCCAACTGTTCTCATAGGCCGGATACCATTTCCAGGCCATGAGATATTGGACGGAACATCGCGATTTCTGGGATGCCAGGATAGTTTCTACCTCGGCCTAGTACTCATTTTTGACAATGATTGGTTCCAGTTTTGTGGGAATTGCACCCTTGAAGGGCGACAGCTGGGAAACATGGAAAATGGGATGCTACTTCCAATGCACGGGGATCTTCAGTCAGAACACCCCATTACCCAATACCTCCTCCACCAATTGGGGACCCAAGCGTTTACTGACGAATTTACGGGAAGGGGCATGAATCTTTAAGTGACGGGTGTCAAGCATAATGTAGGAGCCCACCGTAAACTTGTGACCCAGAAGATGCTTTCAATCTGCAAACTGCTTGTAGTTGTCTATAGCTTTGGTGAGGTGTTCCTGCACCAAGGCTTGAGTCATTCTAATATGAGCAGCGTGATCCGCAGCATCTTGAACCTCAGGCGCAAGCACAGTCTGACCAAAAATGAATGATTATAACCCAACGTTGCTTCATAGGGGGAAAACCCCATGGACGCGAGGGTCCAGTTATTTTACATGAATTAGGCGAGAGGGAGGTCATCAGCCCAAGTATCCTGCATGGCTGCAGCATAGCAATGCAGGTACTGTTCAAGAACTTTATTGACCCGCTCAGTATGGCCATCAGACTGAGGATGATACACCGTGGAGCAACAGGGGGATATTTTCAGGATTGATAGGAGCTCACTCCAAAACCACGCGGTGAACTGGGAGCCATGGTCACTGATGATCTCCTGGGGGAGACCAAACATCGAAAACACATGATGTACAAAAAGGCGGGCAGTTTCTTCCAACGTAATTTTGGAAGTACAAGGTATAAAAAGGGAAAATTTTGTGAAGCAATCCACCACTACCATCACCGCTGTGAACACGTTAGAACAGGGGAGCTCAATGATAAAGTCCATGGACACCGATGTCCATAGGCCCTCCGCCTGCTGTAAGGGGTGCAGGAGGCCGTTTTTGCCAGAATGATCTGACTTGGCCCTGGCGCAAGTAACACAATTGGCGATACAGGCCAGAACTTCTTTTGTCAAACCTGCCCAATTGTAGGTCCATTTGATCAAATCAATGCTTTTCTTAGAACCAGGGTGACCAACCATGGGAGGATCATGATGTGCGCGAAATACCTTAGTTTTAAAGGAGGGGGGAACCCAAATGTTTGATTTAAAATATATAAGAACCTCCTTCAGTGAGTATAGGGAGTGTTTATGCTTTTAGTGAGATAACTGCTCGACCAACTCCACACCCTCAGGGCAGGCCATTTGACTGGTTAAGATCTGAGCAACTAATGGAGCATCAGAGGCCAGAGCAATGGAAGTAATGACAGGGGGAACAATTGACAAGATTTGGGTGGTAGGGATCACAGAAACGAAATCCATTTCATCCATATTTGCGGAACTGTGGGTGGGGCTGCAGCTGAGAAAATTGGGAAGTACATTTATTGCACCTTTTACAATTTTGTATTGAAGTTGAAACAGCACAGGTCCCAATAGGTTTGGGCTTGCTGATGTGCTAATTTTTGGGTTTATGAAAGTACAACAGGGCCTGGTAATCCATGCGAACCATTAGTTCATGTGGGGCACCCTGTAACAGGTACCTCCAATGAGTTAGGGCCCATGCAACGGCTGCCAACTCCTTGTCATAAATAGCCCAAGACTGTTCCGTAGAGGTGAATCTTTGGGAAAATTAGGCTACTGGGTGTTTCAAGCCATCGTGCTCTTGGAGCTACACTGCTCCAACAGCTACTGATGACGCGTCACATGCAATGATATACAGCTTGATGGGATCGGCATGTTTCAAAATGGGAGGAGATATGAACACCTCCTTAATCAATTTGAACGCCTGTTGGCATTCATCCATCCAGCGAAATGGTACATTTTTCCCTATAAGGGGGTGGAGTGGGGCGGCGAGCTGTGAAAGTGCGGGGGAGAACTTTTTTAAGAAAATGATGCTTCCTAAGAAACTCCATAGTAGTTTCTGGGTAGTCAGGGTTGGTCACTCCTGGATAGCATCCAACTTATTGGGAGAGATTGTGAAACCATCTTTAAGGATGAGGTTCCCAAGGAACATAACCTCCTCCTTATAGAACTCACACTTGGAGGGTTTTAGGAACAAACTGCCTTATGAAAGGTGACCACCACCGCTTCCAAGTCAGTAGCATGTTGTTCGGGGATCAGGGAGTGAACCAGGATATCATTAATGTATGCAACTGTGCAGGTAAACCAGAGGTCACCCAGTACATTGTCAATCATACATTGAAATGTAGCGGGAGCATTCTTCATCCTGAAGGGCATTAAATGAAATTGAAATAGCCGCGCTTAATCTGGATCGCTGTTAACCATTCCTGCCCTTCCATTACCTGAATTTGGTTGAAGGCGTTCACCAGATCCATCTTAGAGAACACACGGGTTTCGGTGATTGCTCGGCTGATCGTCTGCTCCAGAGGCAAGTGGTAGGGATCAGAAACCGTTATTTTATTCAAGTGACCATAATCCACGCAGGAATGGAGGGAACCATCCGCTTTTTTGGTGAAGATGATGTGGTGTCATGGAAACAGCAGAAGAAGTTTAGACTGGCCTTCCAGTTGGGATGCGTAAGCACCCAAAAGCAAGCCAGAATTCCAGAGGCATTGCTGACTGAATGACTTGATATGGAGCTGGGCATTGGGAAATGACGAATTTTTGGTGCAGTACAATAGTGAGTATGATACTGACAATGAACCACACTGAACCCACTCCTGACCCAGGGGGTCTTGCTGCAGGGGGTGGGATCACTGAGATAGTCTCGATGAGTTCCTTGGAATATGGGGCCATTTCAACTGGGGCAGCAAGGCGATGGATTCTCTCTTGCAATTGGTGGATATAAGGCCACTAAATCCCCATGTATTGCTTCCAGAAGTTAGTGATAATGGGGTTGTAGAGCCGAAAGTATTGGACTCGCTGAATTCAATTGATGACAGAGGGGGCCATAGTGACCAAGAGTGCTGGTAGAGCCCATCCGGTATATGGACTGATGGGCCACCAGGGAAACGCCAATAGGGATGTGGTCAGAAGAGATAATCAAAGATATTTGGTTTTTTTAGCAAAATTTTATTAAAAGGAAATAAAGAAAATTGACCAACAATTTTTCACAGTGCTATGCAACTGATTAAAAAGTGGTCAATTGGGGTAGTGACAAGCTGGGATTGGGACCCTCAATTTCGACCCAACTGGCAAATTGTTTGGGTTTGGGCGGGTTTCCTTGAAAACCAACATCACAAAATTTGGCGGTGGGCCGAGTCGCTGTCAGTTCAACCTCAAACATCTGAGCCAAGGCTCAGCTAAATTTCTGATGGTTGGCATGATGGAATTTAGCCTGAAGAGCGACGGGAATCCCCCAAGGCCACCCCACATAGGGGAGGGTCCATTTGGTTGGGAACAGGTTCAGGACGCCCAACCAGCCCGTGCTCAGTCACTGGACCATTTGTTTGGTCAGTGGCATCACATTGGCCACAGCGCCTGAATTGCCAACAGGGGGCTTCGAACCCTTGTCAATAGCCTGATGCTTTAGCCTGATTGTCAAGGATGATCCCTGATGACTTTGGTAGGAAGTTGCTTTATTTGATCGGCATATTGATCAAATTGGAACTGTTGGGCGTTCCAGCCAATTTCAATTTTTTGAAAATTTTGTGCAGATTTTACTAATTCCCTGTAACAGTTCTGCCAAGGTGAGTGTGGGTACTGGGGGTGGGGTCCAAAGTTAAAGAGCTGTTACCCATCGCTCGTCTACTATGTGAGTGAGATCGCCCTGAGTAACGAGAGATAATGCCATACTATTTGGTGTTTTCTTACTTGAAAATGGGAAGATGTCCCAATCAACAGCCAGGGGACGTTCCCTGGGACTTACAGGGAGGCGATGGTGAGGTATCCTTGAACAACAAACCTTTTTTCAGCATATCATCCAACCAGGTATTGAGTGCAACTTCTTCCTCCGCTGTATGGGGATACAACGGACAGTTGAAGTTCACCAACTCCACAGTCTTTCAAAACCCACAATCAAACCTAGTTTGCTTAGGCAGGCGATCCGCCTTTTATGAGTCAAAGATTCTTTGATAGCGCATTAAGCTCTCAGGAAAATTAGCTGGGATGCCTGCAAAAGTGACTAGGGAAGTTATAGAACTGGTTCCTTTTGTTTCTTGAGGGTGTCAATCAAAGGGAATTCTCCCTCCAGATGATCATTGGTAAATAACAATTTTTAGACTCCAAGTGAATCTTAACATGTTGTTGGCGCCACCACCCCACTCATAAGATCACTGGAAACACCAAGTTTGGCATGGCCAAAAATGATTGCAGAAGCTGAATTAGTGTATTGAAAATGTGACTGGGCGACGTACCTGGTATGAGGTTTGGAAGGCTGAAGATGAAACCATCACTGAAGGACCTGCATCCATGGCAAGTTCCAATTACTGGGCCAGTTATACACTCATAAAATTTTCCGTGGCTCTAGTGTCCACCAGGGCCTCAAAGGAGACGTGATGGGACCCAACACTAATCTTCATTGGTACTAAGAAGTAAGCGAAGTTCTCTTTATTGGTAGTTGTGGATGAATCCAGTGATACTGAATAGATGGTGGTGGGGTCAGGGGAAGCCACTAGGCTTTGTTGAGGAGCAAACTCATTGCAATTTAAGATGTCAGACCCTACTGACATGGGTAAAATAGCTGCGGCAACTATGGGGTATGGGTTTGGAGTTTTGAGTGGGACTGGACTAATGTAGACAGAGATAATCTTCTTTACTTTTTGGTTTATTTGGAAAGAAGGGATCATTGCTGCGCCAATACGAGAGAAAGGCGGAAATGGCTAAAAATAATGGTTGGTCAATTATGTCAGGCGAACAGCAAGTAAGAATTAGACTGGCCTGCCAGCCCAGATTCCAGAGCTCCTGAACAGTAAACCAGAATGCCCAAGGCACTGCTGTTGATACAACGAATATGGAACTATAAAGGAGTTCCACCAATATCTGCCAGTGAGCCAGAATTTTGTACAGGCATAAAATAAAACACCAGGCAACCACGGCCATTAACCCCGAGGGGTGTAAGAGTGTCAGCGGAAAAGGCGGCTTAATTCTCAACATATAAAAACTAACTTTTGGGGAAGGTTTTTTAGTGGAAAATTTGAAAAAGAAAAATTGACCAACAACTTTCTCAGTACGATGTGACTGATTAAATAGTTGTCAATTTGGAGGGAACCCAAGCTGGGATTGAGTCCCACAAGGTTGACCTAACTGGCAAATTATTTGGGAATGGGCGGGTTAATTCCCTGGGAACTGACATCAAAAAATTTGGTGGTGGGCCGAGTCACTTTCAGTTTGACCTTGAACATCTGAGCCAAGGCTCAGCTACATTTCTGATGGTTGGCACGACAGCGTTTGACCTGATGAGTGGTGGGAATTCCCCAAGGCCACCCCACATAGGGGTGGGCCCATTTGGTTGGGAATGGGTTCATACGCCCAACCCACCCGTGCTCAGTCACTGGGCCATTTGTTTGGTCAGTGACATTGCATCAGGCGCAACACCCAATTTGCCAACAGGAAGCTTCAAAACCTCATTGATGGTGTCCAATGCAATTACCTGCCCATCAGGGGTGATGCCTGATGAGTTTGGGAGGGAGGAGATTTTTCTGATTGTCATGTTAACTGAATTGCAACTGTCTTGCATTCCAGCAGATAGATCGGTCTTCATACCTTTTTGACCATTTGAAATCTGAGCATACGTCTGATTGCCGCTCAAATTAGTTATGATTGATTTCATTTTGGCAATCTCAGCGCAGATTTCACTGATTCCTCATAGCAGTTCTGCTGAGGAGAGTGTGGGTACTGGAGGCAGGATCTGAAGTGGAAGGGCTGTTACCCAGTGCTCATCTACCACATGAGTAAGATCGCCCTGAGTAATGAGGGGTATGGCCATCCTCTTCGGTACCTTCTTGCTCAGGAACAGGAAAATGCCTGATCAATGCCCAGAGGACGTTCCCCGGGACTTACACATACAGTTTGATAAAAAAGTTAGTAGGGATAATAAAACCAACTGCCAAGTAGCCCCAAAGTTGGCTATAGCTGAAAATTGATATCACAGATTATTCAATTCTTAAACAAAAGCTAGTAAAATCACATGATTTTAATTTAATGGAAACCATGGTAAGGAAGATAATAAAATTGGAGTGACAGAATTACCGGTTAGAGACTGCTGCCTTATAAACTTGATTTTGGGAAATATGAAAATTAGCATTAATCATGATAGGCATAGTTGCACTTTATTCCAGAAGATCAACACCCTAAATTACTAACCTCTCTTTTCTACTTGGCATAACTTTCTGAGCAAATTATATGGAAAATGTAAATCCAAATCACCCACAATAGTTTCACTATGATGTCCTCAGATTCCCCACTGGCTGCCCCAGTGTAGGCAGAGGCGAAATTCCCCCGCAATTTTCAATCCAATAGGAAAACGCGCTCATACTGGTTCGCCCAATCATACCAAACCCCTGGGATGATTTGTTCCTCCTAAGGATCTTGGCGCCCAACTCGCTTGTACCCAAGCAGTGCCCCATTGCCCCCTGGTACTCCCCAGAGCAACATGCGTTTTGGCCTTAGGGTCGACTATGGGAAGCTTTTTCTCTTACCACGATCAAGCCATTATTGAAATGGCTCAGGTGGTGATGCATCCCATCGGGTTTATTGACTTCCACCCCTAGAAGGGGTATTTTGATGTTGGCTTCACCTGTGAAACCAATGCCGCCATTGTGGCAACTGTGCCCCTGGTCTTCCAGGGTGCCCCTCTCCCAACAATTTGGACCTAGCTCCCATTGGATACCATTTGGGTAGTTCAATTTGGTGGTTTGCCCACCCACCTTCCCCCTGAGGTGCTCCACCAGAAGCTGATGGAAGGTTTGGCAGCCTATGGCTCCAACCCCATCCTGCAATTTGTGGTCCCAAATGGGGCCACTCACCTTACTGGGCCCTGGGTATATGCCAAAATCAGCCTTGAATCAAATAAGAATGCCTTGTCGATTCCCCCTTGTGCCATCATCCCCTCTGCCTCTGACCATCCGTTCTGGGTCTGAATCAAGGGAAGACGGACGATCTATCCATCCTATTTCAAGTTGGACCACTTGAAACATAAGTGCCATATTTAGCTGCTTCTGACTGCTCTGATTTTTCATCCACCAACTTCCAATCTGCAGCCCACCCCACACCAGCTTTGGTATAAGGTATGATCCTACCTCCCCCTCCCTAAAGCCTGTAGCTATAGCTTCACCTGAGCCACCAATCAACCTCCTCCTCGCTCCAATACCACAAATGCTCCATCCAATCAGCACAGGATTGGACCCCAGTTCACTCTCATGCATCCTCTAATGAACCAACAAACCCTTAAGATATAAGCTGATTCCCACTTCAATTCAACCAAAATCCTTGGGATCTATTGGTTGAAAGTGATAAGTCCAGGAATATAATTGAATAATGCGATATACAAATTGAGCAGTTAGTGTTTATTGACCATGACAGTGAGCTAAACCCTCATTTTATGCCCCAGCAAAACGCTAAAATGTTCCACGATGACCACCAGCTGGCTGTTGAAGCAACGGCTAAGCCAAATTGTCATCCTCTCCGCAAAGCTGCCATCAAGCCCGTGGCAATGCTCGCGGAGGAAATCTTCCTCCCAATATTCCCTCCAAAGTTAATAAGATTCAAAAAATGTGTTGGTCGAAGCTCACAAAGCCACTAATGACGCCATACAGCACGTGGCAGAGATAGTACGGATCCCCAAACCAAAGATTACCCACACCAATATTGACATGCTATAAAGCTACCTGACACACGCACAAAAGCTGAAGCAGCTTTGACCAGTTACTTTAGAACTCTTAAGTACAACAGCTTTATTCCTACCACCCCAAACATTGAAAATTTATCTCTGCAACCAACTGACGCCCCGACGCTCCTGCTCTCCACCATAGCCTGTGCCCTGCTTTGGGATAAAGTAGAGTACAAGGATGAGCACCCTGATCTCCCCTCCCCTTACATATGATAATATAAGCGCTTCCCGCTGTCCCACCTGGTTGGTTGTGTTCACCTTTTGTGTGTTGTCTGATCATTTTGGGCGGTAGTTTGTTATATTTGGTCTGATTTATTTTTAGGTTTTAGTTTTGGTAATGTCCGTCCCCTGGTCAGCTTACCTCAGTTAAAAAAACTAAACTACTCATAATGCTGATTTTGTTTCAACCTGCTCAGCTAAATTGGTCTAAAATTTCTGTACTTAATTTTCTTCCAATTAACTTGATCTTGATTGGCAGATCAATGATGATTTATACAGCGGAGTACCGGTTGCACCCATGTCCAGGGCAGCTAAGAAGGTCCCATTGCATATCAAAAAGATTATTACACCTAAACCTCTCAGGGATGGACTCGCCTTATAAGGCAGAGAGGAAACAAAGTGGTAGAGTTTTGAACCCAAACATACAGCAGACGATTCAGCTACGCTGGGCACCATTTTATCAATTCTAGTTATATTTAAATTTGGGAAGAGATTGCTGGGTGAGAGGAGCGGATACAAACTTACCTCTGGCAATGGTTCCTTACTGCCGCCACCTTTAGACATATTCCCAATTTTTTTGCATCAACTCCAGGGTGGTGAGAAAGGGAGATAGGTGAGCAAACTTTAGCGAGTAAGCTATCGTCCACATCTCATCTACTGCATGGTTAGATCGACCCAAGAGCTAAGAAGAAACATTACCTTCTTAACCCAAACTTTGTGCTTAATGGAAACTCCTCACGGTTGAGACTCAGGGATGCTCTTGAGGTCCTACAGAAACCCAGCTGTTATCATACTCTGGGTACCCTTTACATGGCACCATTTATAAATTTCATTGGTTACCTTTTGTGCATCCAAAGCCATCTTTACCTCAAATTTCAAAGCCCCTTTTATTATGATTAATTTGAATCTGCTGGCTTATAACTTTAAATAAAGATATCGTGGAAGCATTGAATGCCATGTGTTTTACCAGTGAGGTGGAAGCTTCACGCGAATGACCCTTTCAGTAAAACTTTGCTGATGGGTACAGCTTTGTTCTCTTGCACTCAATTTCAACATCGAACCTTGAGGTGGAGGTTCTTTATATCCACCATCACGAGTCCACATACCTGCTAACAAAAGCTTTGTGGCATTTTTAGTCAGCAAATCGCTTGGCATCCTTGGCTGCTATGCTCAACTGTTTCTGTACCTGTTGGTATAATTTTTAAAATGAATTACAAAAATTTCCGCCGCTGGGATGCTAATGCATATCTGAGGGCAGACAATTAGTACAGGGTTGTACCAATAGTTATGTACAATGATAACAGCCCTATCAACAAGTGATAAAGGTTACACGCAAACTTGATTAAAGGGAGGTCAACCGAAGTGTCCTAGGGTGGGGTGGCATAGAAACAGTGTAATTGATCTAATGGCTGATTAGCTTGTTCCGCTTGACCATCTGACTTTGGATGATACGCCAAAGACTGGCATATTTTGGTATTTAGTGTTTTAAATAGGGATCTTCACAATCATAAGGTGAACTGGGAGCTTCTGTTGCTTATCACCTCCTGCGGCACTGTGAACAGTGTGAAGACATAGGATAAAGGTAACTGAGCTATGCCTTTGGCCATGGTTAACATTAGACAGGGGGATAATATGTCATATTTCTTGAGCTAGTCTATGACCACCACGACCAGGTCAAATCCCTGCGAAGTTTCCAGAACAAAATAAAGTCTAACAATAAGGATGTCCAGGGTACTGCCATCAATTGGAGTGAGAGTAAGCGTTCTGGCCTATCTTATCTGGGTTTAATTTGTTTGCAGATGAGGCAGCACCCACCCAGACAGGAACATACTTCTTTAACCCATTCCATATTATGTGCTCATTTTATCAGGTTAATGCACTATTTGACACTGTTATGTTCCATTGTTAGTGGGTTATAATTTTCCTTATGACTTGAGGATGTAGGATCTTGGATACACATACTCAGTTATAGAAGTAGATCAATCTATCATTTTTTGGGAGTACTATTTAGAAAGGCTTTCCCTGTTAGTACCTTGTCCTGAAAGGCTTGTCCTTCTGGGGCTAAGGATTGTGCATCAGATATGGCGTCTAAAAGGGGTATCAATGTCATCTGTTGTAGGGTGGGTTCACAGGGTTTTTTTGGGTGAAGGGGCTTTGTAAACATCTATTAGTTCAGTAGTAAGCTTATTAGGTTTGGTGATAACTTATGGGAATTTGTGATCTTTGCAACAACGGACTCTGCTGTGGGTTCCATCAAACCCGTTATAGGTTCATCACCTTTATTAGCTCTTAATCTTTGGCTTTAGGACTGGTAGATGGACAACAGATCTGAATAATTGGTAGGATGTGAGTTGGACTCATATGAACTCCAACAAAGTTTAAATTGAGGAGGTCGCAGTATTTCCTGGTTTGGCGATGCGCCATCTTTTATGGTTTGCAATATTATATCATGACTTGTAGTCATTGCATACTGACACCATTTTTTAAATCGTTGTAGTGAATTTTGGAAGTACATCAGTGACCAGGTGATGGAAGCCAGCTCTTTATTGTAGATGACACATATACGTTTGGAG
This sequence comes from Massospora cicadina, assembly GCA_022478985.1. Classification (NCBI taxonomy): domain Eukaryota; kingdom Fungi; phylum Entomophthoromycota; class Entomophthoromycetes; order Entomophthorales; family Entomophthoraceae; genus Massospora; species Massospora cicadina. Next base: position 83,846 of record JAKSZP010007915.1, read on the forward strand.
CAATAATTACATAAATAAGGAAGCTGATAAGTATTTAGGTTTGAAATAATCCTGTAGCAAAACTTCCCCTAGAGTAGTTAAAGAGTCATCACATGCAAGAATAAGTGGCTAGTCTTTGTTGACATGACGCAGGACCATATCAGTGTGAAATATTCTTTTGCTGGAGTCAAAGGCTGATGACTTTATTGCATCCTGACAAATGGTGCGCTCTTTTCCATCAGGGGTGAAGGGAAGAGGCTAGTTCTTAGGTTTGAGATGAGACATTTTCCAGGATTGAAACAGAGCCTAAGAAACTGCGGAACTGCTTCTTGATGGTAGGCTTAGCCACAAACCTATAGCCTCTAATTTTGAGGGGTCAGTTGCATATCATTTTTGAGTATAAGGTTTCCAAAAATTTGGATTTCAAACTTAAAAATCTGCAATTTGAGGGATTCACATGTAGATCTGATCTTTGTAGGGAGGCGGCCACTGATACAAGGTTTTTGTGTTGCTCAGGTGTATAGGAGTGAACTAGGAAGATCTATGCACGCCACAGTATAAGTGAACTGGGGAACTCCTAGTGCATGGTCAATCACCCTCTATAATATTGCAAGAGTGTTATTGAGCCTAATTGGAATGACTTTGAACTAGTAAATGCTATGATTTGTACAAATGACCGTCAAAAAATTTCTTGTACTTATTTACTTTGACTTGGGGGAGATTTTTTAGGTGTAGAATTTAGAAGACCATGGACTTGGCAATTGCTTGTAAAATATGGCCTTTGTGGGAGTGGGTAAGGTTCATGATCCACAATGTTGTTTTGGTGGCCATAGTTTATTCAAGGTCACAGGGTACCATATGGAATCATGGCATACACTACAAGGACAATATTGATAATGTTTTTTAATAGCCACCTCACGGCTAGCATGCTATTGATACAGACTTTTAGAAGATAAAGCTTGGCTGCAATGTATGGGTAGAGTAGGGAGTTAATATTGATAAGATTCACCAAAAGGCAAAAGTATATGTCAACCTCAGAATTGGAGTAGTAAGCGGTTGTCCCAGTCTGTGTTAAAGACCTCTTTGTATGGCTTGACAATACATGGCATTGCCAAAGTGGTCACATGATCATAGTGTACAAATATTTGGGTTGAGCCACCAATAACAAATTTTTTTGTTTTTTAATAGGTGAACTGACAGGCGAAATGAAGGGTCTTGCCTGTTGAGATTCTGATATGACTGAAAAATAAGCCTGAAATAGCTATGGCGGATTGGCCAGAATCCAATAACATGATTACTAAAACAATAATTTGAGGGCCTTGAGATGAGGCTGTATTGGGTTGGAAAGGTTTATCATTGGATCACCTCCAAATAAGGTGATAAGGTGTTATCAACGTTTGACAAATATCAAGTAGATCGCCTCAAACTAATGTAATAGAGAATATGAGGATACCATACTCTGATGGAGCCAATGAGAATATGGCAGAACTGAATAGTCTAAGATAGGGAAACAGTAACATCTGGAGTCTCTGATATATGAGTAAGATGGGTGATTTGAGAGGAGGATTGTTAGTAGTTTTTAAGAGAGAGGAACAGCGAAGAACTGCTTTAAATCTTAAGTAAAGTGTTGTCAGGCAATTGCTCCATATTTTATTATATTTTAAGTGCGTCATGAGAACCAGCGATCACCATATCGCCATTCCAATTGCTCAGTAGGCTTGACCCTGTGCAAAATCTCCCAGCGTATCTCAACAATTCTGCCAAAATTATAACATTGGCTTTGCATACATATGACTTTTTCTCATGGTTCCAAGCATGCTCAACCATTTTGAAGCCTTGAAATTATACATAATGGTGGCTGCTACAGAATGCACTGAAACTCTTTTAACCTCTGCAGACAACAAGAAAGGCTTAGTTTGAACTTTATAATAATATAACTATACTAGGAGTTAACACTAAATGAAAACTACAACAGTAAAGGCAGAATTTGTTAAAGAAGTTACTTTATTGATGTGATCATATAAAGTACATATTGTAGAAAGATTTTGGGTGGTTAAAGTAAGTTTTATTATAAAAATCAAGTTATCCTCAAAATGTGATCATGCATTTTCTGCATTGGTTTCATGACCAGCGGAGTTCAATTTTTTGATCATCTGTGATCTTCTGGGCTTCTTTTTAACTTGTTTGGAGCTCTGGACTGCTTGTGACAGGGAATCTGCTTCCCTGTTTGGTCCTGGTGTTCTAAAGATACTTGTAACTTTTGTGGATGCTTGAGTACATTTTACTAATTTTTGGAGCTTGAAAATAATGAGTTTCTCATCTTGGCAATAAGGATATTGCTCAACTTTGTACAAAAAGGGAAAAAATGTATAATGTGTTTTTGATAATTCTCCTGAGATTTGGAGTCAAATCCAATGTATAAAAAAGATTATCTGAAGCGTCATCTTTGGCGTTATCTCATAGTTGTTTAAATCAATATTTTTTTAGTACTAGATGGTCGTTTAAATCAATATTTAGACTTGCAAGCCCTCTAACGTCATGATGACCCGTTAGTAGATTACTTTAGCAGTCAGGTAGTATATAATGGCCTACGTTTACAGGAATTTGAGGCCCTTAAAATTTATAGAAGGAGCTTTGAAATTGAGGAAATCATTTGTTTATTTCTGGCCTTGTTAGTTTGGACTTGATCTTCAAGACCAGCTAAATCATAGTACAAATACTATTATTAAATTAGGGAGTTTAAGTAGGAGTTTTTCATAGATTGAAAAATTTACTCTTATAGTTGGGCGTTTACCAACATGTGGCATAGTAGGTAAATCTTCCACAGAATTGGAGGAGGAAAACTTTACTTATATCACCACAGCATTTTTTTCTATCAAGTTATGGAGAAGAGGGATCTCATCCGTGTGGTAAAAAGATGTGAATGCCTTAATGTTCACTTGAATTTAATGTATACCAATTGTCAGCACAACCAACCCACCCCTAGGATTATAATGTACATCAGGTTGGTAATTGCTGAGAAATTGGCATGAAAGAAAATGTTTGTGGACAGAAAAATTTAGTTGCTCATATAGGGGTAATATAAATTGTTACTCATGAGACTTCCATGACTAAGTCCCATAATAACCTCTAGGTTCAAGACCTGTGCCACTTATAAGTTTAGGAAGTTGCAAAAAGTTCCAGTGCTCATCAATGCATTAATTGAAGCTCATTTGAAATGACTAATATATCAAAGGCAAATATTAAGTAGGTACAATCAGATTTATTAACGCCATTCATGTCACATACGCCAGAGTTGGTGTATATACTTGTGGCTAAGTTGCTATGATTCTTGGTTTTGTTGAGAAACTGAGATGACATTGCTACTGCTTGTGCAAAGGATAAAGGGTCTAAAGCGGGGTCTAAAAAGTCCGTCAATTGTCACCTATGATCTAGGTCTTTGAGGATTTAGTTATAATGGCGCTCCTCCTTGACCTGCTCCATCATCACAAGCTTATAGGAAGACACCATAGGGCCTTGGGGTTTATCAGAACAAAGAGGGTGTACAGGGGTCAATTGGCAATATCCTCTATGAGATCCATGATCTGGGACCCTTGAGGGTTAAATTGTGCCAGCAGGATCCTTGGGTTATAGCGCAGTTAGTAAAGGTAAGCACTAAATTTTTCTAGAGGCTGGCTGTCCCCCAGGGGTCAGAGCATGGTACTAAGGTCAAAGAAATAGGACTTTAACACTTGTAGACTCCGCTGTACTGATATAGAGAGGAGCGTAGGGAGCAAGAACGATCACTTTTGGAACTGAAGTGGTAACTCAGCTGTTCAGTTTTATGGCAATGGGACCAAATAACATCTTTGGCTTGTTGTCCTTGTACTTTGTTTTTTTATCAGTGATCCTTTTTCTTGACAATGAATACCAAAAGCACGCCCTCATTTAAGGGTGGATGGAGGTAGTCTGGTAGGGTGGTGGTATGGTTTTTACAGGACCAACTTTGTGAACTATCTATATCTGTGATGAGCATCGATCTGTTGAGTCAGTTTGTGTTCTACCTTAAGGGCTGATATCTATTGTATTATGCCATGTGGGAATCTACCTCCAGGTTTATAAAGGCCCCTATCGCAGCAATGACAAGGTCCTCTGGTAGTTTGAGGGAGTTAGCTAGCTGCTGGAAAGACTTAATGTGGTCTATTTAGGTTCAACGTAAGAGACATTAGTTATATATGGAGAACAGTAGTTGGAACCTTGACGCCGGAGAGGTTAACAATGAGGAGACAATTGTAAATAGGGAAGGTGGAGCCTCCCCTAGGTGAGAGTTTTATTACATTAGAGTGTGGTCACACATCTTTGTCTACCCTTGAAGGGCGTCAAGAAGTGTCAAATAGTGTTGCTCTTTGGAAGGCTCTGTATTCCCGCTAAGGTTGCTCATTATCTAAGTAAAGCCAGGACTTCCAACGCTGACAGGATACTCATTGGAGAGGCATTAGGTAGGCCTAATCACCTTCACATTGCAAGCCTGTGCACTCAAGGAGGGTTGATTGAGTGATCCGCTTTGGTAATTACATATTTGATGGCTCTAATCAGCGGGAACCATGACGAACACGTCAATAGAGCTCTCATAAGACCATATAAGGTTCTTTTGGATGCTGGCCGGTCCAAGTTCAACAAGTCTCAGCTTATCGTCATAACTGCAGTGTTAAGTAATGATTATTATGTCATACATCCATCTTTTCAAGGATTAAATTTATCTCCATTTGGGTGTGCATCAGTACCCACATATAGCATCCATAGTCAGCATAGCATTGCCATTCTGAGGATTTTTAAATATTATCTACTGATGATTAGGTAGGAAAAGTATTTATTGTAAACATTTCCACCCCAGTACAAACTGAATACCCGCAAAAGTCTTTTCCATGTTCCTAGTGGAAATAAGGCTACTATATTTGATCAGGAGCAGCTGCGACTACAGCTTTTATCTTAAGATTGGGTCTATGGTTTAGTTGGCCTGGAGAAGCACTTGATGCTGGGGGAGAACATTGGTACATTCTTGATCCAAAATCCGCTGGTATCATTCCTCATTTACCGATTCATTGTAAGCCTTCTCCTCCATGAATCTGGATATGTCTGGGCATTACTGAGTCATGAAATTTTGATTTAAGTGTGGGATGGCTGGAGCATGCTTGTAGTAGAAGGCTTGTATTGCAGTTTTCTAAGTTGTGTTTCTTGGTTTTCATCATCGAGGGCTACTAATTCAAAAACACCAATGAGAAGGCTACTGCCATAGGGTTTAAGACACTAAAAATTGAGGGTCCCACTCCTAAAACAACCATGGGAAGCAAACTTTTGTACCTATTGATCAGGACCTGTTATTGAAGAAGACCTTAGGAAGTTTGATCAGGAATTAACATGCGCGTAGGAACTGATGGAGATGCTTTTTGGATTATCCCTAGCTTCCTAAACCACAAAGAAATAACTCCAATTAATGCAGTCATGAGGACATTGCCAACTGAGAACAATGAAAGACTTAACCAGACAGTCAATCTGGAATGATTTGGAAGAACTTGATCATATGGAGCTATAAAAGTCTTCTTGGTGAAGCATTACACCTTGCCCAATAAAATAAAAAAAATCCCTTTATTTTGAAAAAGTCTGTTTTTCATCTTCATCATATTCTATGATCCCTTTATTAATTTAACAGATTTGATCCCCATTAGATCCTCAGCTTAGAGTCTTAAGAACTGTGAAGTAGACAGATGTGGTGCTCACTAAAGGGGACATAAGCTGAACAGTGAAAATGTCTATCACGAGATATTGAAAACAAAATAATTTAAGAACATCAATTTATCAATTGATTAATAAGTAATTAATAGACTAACAAGTATAAATATGATGTGAGTTATATGCAGCCTGCAAACTTAAATTTAGCCCTTTTTTAGTTCTTATCCTAAGTTGATTAAGCTATATATTAGCTTTATCATGATAGCATATGTGATTTATTTAACATAACCGAGTGGTATATTTCATGAGCAGTCATTCCAGTTGTTCTTAAACTACATCCATACCCTTTACAATGAGATAATTATATTCCTTGGCTCTACTTTCCATCAAGAGAACTAGACTTTGAAAATGAACATTATCTATGGATTTTTGTTGATCTGGCCATTGACATATCCTACAAGTGGTAGGGCTACTCAACATAAAACATCATAACTGCTGGGATTTACTCAAAGCTTAAATTCAAATATTATCAACTTCTACAATGAAGCCTCCATTTTAGTCTATAACAACTAAGAGCTTTTGGTACATTAACAAATTAATTAATAAAGTTCAGCTACTAGATATTCTGGATGATGGATCTCCAGTTACCCTGAAGACCATCTTCTCCTAAAATATGCAACTCCTCAAATCCTATTGAAGTCACAATATGATCAAATTGAGGCTCTACTCCAGTTGCTACAACAATGGTAGCAAGAGTTACCCTTATGCAATAGCGCTCAATGATTGAAGGACATATGGGGCCTGAAATACCAGAAGGTCCTCGCGGACTCCAAGGGCCATCTGGTTCTCTGGCTCTGACACCTGATGATCCCTGCAAACCATGGAAGCATGATGTTCAAAGTGAAATCAAATTACAAGATAAGCTAAGGAATGTAGTTAAAGGGCTATGAACCGCCTGGATGGGGTCAATTGATCTCATAGTCTCTCTTGATGCCCTGTTAGTTATGATGGATTATTTCTGAGCGTATGCTAAGCTAATTGACAATATTATTACAGAACTTGAGCAAACCTGCTAAAGTTTTGAGACCTTCTTAAAGATTGAGAAAACAGTTTTTACTTCAAATGCTAAAATACAAGCTCTATAGTAAGAAATCTCAATGCCTCCTTCGCCTCTCTAAACTGCAACTGGGGGAAAATTAAGAGAATCTAGAAGAATTGTGGCAACAATTGGATCAACGGTTACCTGAGACTGTGTAGATACTAAGACTCTTATGCCTGTAATGGTCTCTACCAGCAATATCTCTCTATCTCAATTTTGACTAACTTTAAATATAGTTACAAGTAAATTATTTAATCAAATCAAAAGTGCATCTCCTTCTTTTTTATACTCATAAGATTTTGGTGAGGAAGCCAAATACAGTTAAAAAACGAAGCATAATCACTCTTGTTATATAACACACCCCATGAGATTATACTTCCTCATAGAAAATTGCCAAACATATGATCAAGTTTTTATCGCATTAATTCATGAGTTTAATAAACAGACTCTAGATAATCAGATACAAGCGTTCATGGCTACATTTTTAAAAAGTTTAAAGTCCCATTGAGTTTAAAAAGTGGGATACTATGCTCAAACACATCATTTGGTTACCACAAACCAAATTACGCTGGATGAAACCATAACTTCTTTGGTCTCTGCCTTGGAACCTTATTATGAGGTTCAATTACATATTATTGGCACAATAGTACTTTAATCTGAATCTGAGAATTTAAAGAAGCCTAAATTATGATGGACAGTCATTCACTATATTTGCCCAAACACAGTGGAAGGTCATCCATTATAATTGCCAAAACTAGTGTGGCTTCATTAAAGCCACAAAATGCAAAAATAAAACGCTTGGACCAAACGCTTCTATTAAGTAAAAAAAATTCTTGTGTGAGGCAAGACTAGAAAACCTGAGAATTTGAATATTGGGTTCTCTTGATATTAAGGATATTTATATACCAAACGTTGGGGGAATCAATGCAGGACAGAAGGAGGTCTACACAAAACTTCTGAAAAATTCCAGCTGCGCCATCAGATCTAAACTTTAGAATTGACTAAATCATTGATTCATGGATGAGAGACATGGAGATACACAATAAAAGGGGATTTACCTAGGCTATAAAAAAGGCAAGTATTTAACTAACCAAATTATATCATAAAACTATTTCTTTCCACTCAATCTCAAATTTGAGCGAATTCTAGAAAAAAGGTTAAATTACCTACCACAAACTAGATATGTCCATTTTCTAATTTATGTCCTCAGATTCGCCGCCTGCTGCTCCAGTTTGGGGCAGCAGTGATCCACCTTCTAGCATTTTACGCCCAGCAGGCAAAACACATTTGGATGGGCTCAAATAATCTGCCAAACTCTACTGGCCGATTTGTCCCTCCACAGGGTTTAAGCTTCACCTTGCGCTCGTCTACATGACTTGCCCCTTTCCTCTTGCCCTACCTAGATCCACTATCTGATTTTGCCTCCATGTCGACTATGGGCGTTTATTACCATATAATCTTACAAACTATAAATCAAACTCGCCACCTCTGCCTTTGTGCCAGCTGGATTTATCAATTACTGCCCTTTTAAGAGCTATTTTTGATATAGAATTCTAGACAGAGGAAGACACTGCAGTCGTGTTGGCTCATCTAATTTACAAAAATACCCCATCCCCACTACTTAAACTCTTCTCCCCGATGACACCACACTGGTGGTGCCAATTGCTAACCTCCTTTTGCATATCCTGCCCCATATTTTGTATGATGAGTTGATGTCAGAGCTTTTGGCTTATGGCACGCAACACAACCCAACCTTGTTCTCACTTTCTTTCTGGTGCAGAGCGCCTGGCTGCCCCTTGAGCCGCTGCCACCATCATCCCAAATCACTCTGCCATTGCCCAACAAATCCCGCATGCTTGCATAGCTGCATCACTGTAGCATTTTTTTAGTACTAGATGGTCCCACACTGTAGCATTTCTTTTGGCCTCATGCCAATAATGGTTGAAGTAATTGTCCCATTTTTTTGAGCTTGACCAATCTAAATGGTCCTGCTTCCATGCAGATTAACCTATTACTATTTCTGAACCCTTTTTTTCAGCAAAATCTGAATGGGGCGTTTTGTTACCCCCTCCAACCAAACATTTCTTGCAAATTGAGCCAATGCGTGAAAGCACCCACCAAAACCTCCAGCCACACTCATAACCATGGGCAGAACCAGATCAATCAGAGTCAGGCTTGGAATACCATTTGCAACCAAGCAACCCATTCGCCTACTACCACACACTCAAATTCTACATCCACTTTTCTTATGAACCAAAATCCTTGACCCTATTGGATGAGGTTGATAAACAGTTAAAATTATTACAATTGAGGATGATGAATTTGTTGAATGAGGCCTGGATGAATATGAATGGGCTGAATTTTATAGCACTGATTTTGACAAAGCCCTCTCATCCAAACGATATTTTCCTAAACCCAACGCCTTCGCCTTCCAAAGTGACCACCTGCTTGCCTTAGCAGCGGTGGTCTCACCCCTTTGCAACCACCTCCACAAAGCAGCGGCAAATTCAATGAATCAATTCCATAAAGGGCTGAGAACAATCAACTTCCCCCTGATTTCCTCAAAGTAGCCTTGGAGGAATTCACCAAATTGGCCAGTGATGCCGATGACACTGATATGCTTGTTGCAAAATTGCTGTATTCAACCCAACCTCTAAAATTACCAAGCACAATATCACCAGTTTGGCCCAACTCTCAGATGCCCGCCTTCAAGATTAACATCAAGTTTAGAGTTAGTTAAGGCTGTCTTCCAAGCTGATCTTAAGGTAATTAACCATTATTTCACAATCCTCAAACCCCACCACGCTGATGCCCCAACGCCCTTGCTCTTTTCTTCTGTCTGCTCATATAACCAATAAGCTTTATATAAAAGATATGCCTGAAAAAGAGCTTACCGACACTCCCTCCTCCTCTGCCATGGTGGGTTAGCAGTACTCCGTTTCCTGCCTGATTGAAGTTTTTTAATTTCTTTTGTTTTGTCGTCCCATTTGTTTTGGGCTTTATTACTTTAAATTATAGTTTCCATCCCCTGGTAAGCGTGCCTTGAATAAAGTTTATATTTTTAAAATTGTCATAAAAAACAATGCCATGATTGTCTTAAGTCAGATTGTGACATCACCCCTTTTTAAAATGTTGGCATTGTCAGTCAACGGCAGAGGTAAGGTAGAGGAAGGATGGCAGGTGCTCCAGGAAAAGCTGGTGGGGACGCACAAATAGAACTGTGTGCTTGGGCACAGTAGACACATCAAACATTGGTGCGGCCTCTGAACAGTGGCAAACAAGGCCACTCTCACATTAAGTGACAAATGGCAAACACCACTTTGATGTGGGCTATATGTGGAGAGCACACTCACGGCGGATGGAATTAGAGGCACAACAGGAAGGCATGCATTCTGAGGCACTAAAGGGGAATGGCATTATGGGTGCATGTGGCCCAAAGGAGGACAGGATTGGAAATGGGAGCATGTCCAAAATCATGACGGCTGTTAAATTTGGGACTTCAGTACTTAACAGAGCGCAAAAAGATTTTTAAATACTTTAATGGATGCAATTGTTGTATTAGTCTAAATGTGGCGGAAGGTCATCTATTATGATGTCCTAATATAGAAGGAATTTGGTGGAGACGCAGAAAAGATAACCAAAGTTTGGGCCAAACACTTTTATTAATGTAAAAAAATGCTTGCTCTAGGAAAGCGCAAAAACCTGGGAAGATTAAGATAAGTTCTTTGAAAGAAAGGATGCTTATATACCAAAAATTAGAGAATCACACAGGACAGAATGAGGGATATACACCAAAGAGTTGGCAAGATTCTGGCTTCACAATAAGATCTAAACTTAAGAAATATTCAACTCATCAATGAGTGAAAAAGATATCTGGTGCCGCTGAAAAAAAGAGGGAGTTATGCCAGGCTCTGAAAGGGTAAAATCTAAAACTGTAAAACATTTTTTTAAGATATAAATGCCATTATCATCAGAACAGATTTTGACACTAATAAGATTTCAGCTCCATCCTGAGTTCAAGGACCTCTGCCCCAGCCTCAGCCTCAGCCTCGCCTGGCTGGCTGGCTGGCTTATATAAACATTGTCAAAGATCAGAAGAATCCAAAACCTTGATGCACTTACTGTACCAGATTCTGCCATAACGCCAAGAACTTCTGGTAGAGACTTTCTGAGGAGGCGGTTAAAGTCAGTCAGCATGAAGGACTAGGCGCTCCATATTGACATCCTTTTACAGTCTCAAAATCCCTTGATAACACCTTCCAAGTCTAATGCTGCTGTACCTAGAGGAGATAAACTGGTACTACTTAATAATAAAGACTCAAATACTGTTTATTTTTAATAAATACTATATGTTTCTTACCTTGCCCCTTCAATTTAGGAGCTTAATAACATGATAATTGTTTAGGTATATAAGCTTCCTGTTCACGCCAATATCAACAGTGGCTCCCTTGTGAATGTAATATAATCTAAAATTGTTGAAACACATGATTACTTCTCTTGACTTAGCCCTCTTTATGTTGTATACAACTGCAGTACCATGAAATTACTTAATCCATTAGAGCTTAGTACTCATTGCCTATCCATTTTGGCAATTTAGCCCTAAATACCTCAGCAGTCACCTTAAATAAACCAAGCTAAGACCCTCTCCTCAGGACTCATTTCCTTCTTTAATTCTCTATGTTTGTACACTATGACGGTGGGTTCTTATCCTTATTGGGGCTTGGGGTCCCTCTAGTATTTGAGACCTCTCGAGATGCCAAGTCAGAAATCAAAGTTTGGGCCTGCCACTTGGAGAATTGAATTCATATTGATAGGATATAATACCATGTGAGGGGCTCTTGGATGCGGATAACCCCTGCCATAGACAGACAAGAGGGCATTATCTACTTACTAAAATTGAATACTATACCGCTCAAGTCCAAGGTTATTATCAACACCAGGATAATGTCAATATCCTGAGTGGGCACTTATAATAAATACAATGCGTTGATAGCCCATCCATTAAGGTAACTCTGACCTGCCTTGAGAGTTTTAGATCCTGGTTGCGCTGGATCAATCTTAGTGTAGCTTGCTAATACAACCAGTAAACCTAGGACAGTGGACAGTTGACCCCAAGAATACAGACACTTTTGTACTCTTATTGCCTGTAAAAAGATTGATAATATTTGTAACCTTAAAGGTCTATGAGATTTTTCTGGAGTCCCCTTCTCAGTAGCCTTGATATATACCTCTAGTGGAATACCCATGCTTTGCTATGGAGTTTATAGCTTACCAGATGATTTAAATTTTTCTTAAATTTTAAATACTACAGATAACCACCAACCACTCAGCCAAAACCATTAAACTTATCTGATTAACTAAATTTTAACAACCACTTAACTAAACTTAATTGCTCTATCAAATTACCAAAAATTACCAACCACTCAGCTATAGTTAAAACAACTTTAACTAACACATCAACCAAATTACTAAGCACTCACCATAACCTATTGAACTTATTAAATTAACAAAAAAACATTCAGCCAGAACTGACTTTTCTTTCTCTTGCAATCACTATTGCAACCTATTTAATTCAAGACTGTTTCTAGTTTGATAATCTCACAGAGGAGATTAGTCTGCGCCCATGTCAGGGAGTAGTTGGGCAAGCAAGGTAAGAGGAGCAGGTGGAAAGCCTGCAGCCTCCAACGTTCTAAAACGCCCCAGAGAATCTGGCGGATTTGACAAAAATACTAAGAAACTGGCGGTCACTATTTCCCTGGAGATACTTGCATGGCAAGCACGATGCAACCAGTACATCAACACGCCACACTCCCAGCCACTTTTGCCGGTGGAATTTGGAGTTCGCGTGTTTCTGGACATCTAAAAAATGGCCTTATGGGAAAAATTTTGTGAAGATGTGCACACAATTTTCCCGACTGTGGTGTACGTTGCACCTCACTCCATGTCATGCGGTTGGCTGGACCTAGGTTTCAAAAGCAAAACAGCAGCAGACGAGGCTGCAGCAGTGCACGTAGTGGTTGACCTCCCCAAAGGGCAACAGGTCGTCAAAACTAAATGCACCAGATGGACAAAATCAAACCAAATTTTCCTCACGTTTGACTTTTTGCCTACTATGGTAAAATGTGACAATTTGGAACAACACCTGAAAGATGGTCTCGCCATATATGGCAAAATACAATCTTTTGAAATGCAACGCTTCACGCTGATGCCACACCTGTGCACCGGCAAAGCCATCACAGTTCTGACCCCAACCGAGGAGATCGTGAAGGACCTAACCCAGATCCTGCACTCCACCTTTATTGATATCACAGGGCACACCACCCACCCATTCTGGGTGACCGTGGACAGCGCGCCCCCCATTTGCACCCACTGTGACGCGTTTGGCCATAAGGCACACGCATGCCCCATCAAGGAGGGCGTCACATTCCAAGAGCACCCCTCAGCAGCCATGGCCAGCGGAGAGGCACACTATGAACCAACCGCAAGCACCAAGGATGCCTTCCCATGGGGAGCACAAGGCTGCTACCTACTGGTAAAGCCTATCTCCCCACAAGAGCGGAAGAAGGCCAAGCAGGCCCGTAGGGCCGCAGCCAAGGAAGCGTCCAAAGCCACCACCGCTATCCCACACTCACAACGCCAGGAGGACATGGAGACCTTCGCGGAGGAAGCAACTTGGAAATCCATCAACCAATCAGATTGGGAAAGCCCATGCTGAGTGGGCCACTCAATCTGAGGATCTGATGGGAGATTCGATCTCACCCAATAGTTGCACCCAAGCTCTGGTTGAAGCTGACTTGGAACCCATCCCAACTGAAAAAAAATTTTTTGACCTGCTCAACAGTGCACCAAACTCACCCGCACCACAAAAAATTTGTCCGATGTCAGGAAACAAAAAGCAAAGGCTAAAGCCAATGTGACTCTTTCCGCAAAATCAACAAAAACTCTGATAGCATTACTGCTAACACCCACGCTGCTGTGAAGGCCCGCAGGGATCTAGAAGAGGATGGTGGGCCCAGGTGCCCACCCCTCACACCTAAGATGCAATGGGGGAAACCTTCACTCTAGGGATGTTGAATATTTCTGGACTCAAGGCCTCCCCATCCCAGGCTAGTAAACTGAGTTTTTTACAACACAATTTACCCGTGGATATCCTGGCCATCCAGGAGTCCCACTATCCATAAGGTTCTGAGGAAGCTTGGAAAACAATGCTCCTCCCATCCCTACCTTTTGGTCGATGCACTGTGGGGTGCTAATTCAGAAAAAAATTTTCAAATTTTTATCCTCAGAAACATTCCTAAATGTCTGAGTGCTTGTTGTCAATTTTTGTGGGCTGATGTAGCACACGCAATCATCAACATCTATGCCCCAAACAGTGCACGCAAGCGTCAGGTATTTTTCTCATTGGTCAAATTCCTCCCGCTACCCCCAGACTCCTTCCTAGTTGGCGACATGAACTGTTGGCTAAACACACCCACAGACCGTTGGCCTTCCTCACCCCATGCCCCCCAGGGTCATGTAGAACTACGCGTTCTAAAGGCCACCCTCAGGTTAATGGATGCACTGCTGCGACATGCCCCGCTGCTCAAAAACATGATGCGTCCCCACATCCACAATGGCCAATTAAGGTCCATGACCCGCATTGACCTTATTCTGATGCCGGCAAAATTCCAGCTCCACATCTCCCACTTCAAGACAACAAAATTGGAATTCTCCAACCATCGACTGGTCTCGCTAACCTACCACCTACCTGTCACAGCTGCTAAGGCCCCACATTGGTACAAAATCCGCCCCCCAAGCTCGGATCACCAGGATTTTCCACGTGGGTAGAAGAGGCAACTTTGGCAAAAAAGTTTGTTGCACCATTTTGCGCGGACCCCATTTCCACATGGGCAACTTTCAAAGATGACACCATCCACCACTCTTGCCATCTCTCCTCCAGATGCTCATGAGCCACATCAGCGGTTATCTCACACACTCTGGAAGAATTGGCTCACTTGGAGTCCAACATCCCAGTTACAGGATACAGCTCTGCATGGGGATGGAAGTGGGCGGTGGCAGCTGCCCACCTCAACGCAATTGAAAGACAACACAAACATCGGGTTTGTGTTCAGTACAGGGCCACACGCATCACAAAAGGCAACAAGTGCACTGCACATTTTTTTAAAAAAATTTCGCACCACGCCAGAGTGTGGCCTGCGTACAGCTGTGAAGATCAAATAATTCCATTGCGGATACATTGGCCGAAGTGGCAATCAAAATGCAACAGTATTACTCTAAGTTGTACCAATCTGACCCAATTCAGCCAGCCAAAGTGGCGGAATTTCTCGACTGAGCCCACATACACTCCTTTTCTGATACCCGGAAAGGATGAATTTGATTACTCTGAATGAATTATGGACAGCCATTTGTGGTGCACCAAAACCAAAAATGCTCACGCCCAGATGGCATTCCATATGAGTTCTACAAATAATTTTTCAAATATATAGCCCCATTGCTGCTCGCTTCACTTAACCAAAGCCTGATGGAAACGCGCCTCCTACCAGGAGGACATGAGGCCTTCACTGTCACACTCTTCAAGAAAGGGGATAAGCTAGACTTAGCCAACTGGCGCCCCATTTCTCTAACAAACACAGACACCAAAATTTTAACAAAAATCATGGCTAACCGTTTAGGGACTGTAGCATTTGCAACCATCTCCCCAGAACAATTCAGTTACATCCCCAGAAGGTCGATTTGGGATAACGTGCACTCTGTGGCTAATGTATGTCAGTCCACAGCCTCTGGGGCACTTGTATTCTTGGACCAACAGAAGGCCTATGATAGAGTAAACTGGGAATACCTCAGGGCATGCCTCCATCAATTCTGCTTACCCCCTCGCTTCATCAACTGGGTAATGCTGCTCACGGTATCTGCAACAATGGCAGTGCGTGGCCCTGGCTTCTTAACGGAAGTGGTCCACCCTCAAAGGGGCTTACGACAAGGGGACCCCTCAGCCCACTCTTATACAACTTCAGCCTTGACCCACTACTGCGAAATGTGAATGCCTAACTCACTGGGGTCCACGTGCCAGGCCAAGCCCCAGTCAAGCTAATGGCATTTGCAGATGATTGTGTGGTTGGGGTGTCTAATAATCAAGATGCACGCGCGCTTGAAGCTCTCATCCAGGAGTATTCCCAGGTAAGCAACGCGGCACTGAACGCTACCAAAACCGAAATCATCCTCCTTGGTCAGTTTCAGAACTGCTGGACCACAGCAATTAGTTCCCAACCCGGCCCATCTGCTCACCCACGTCCTCACCCTACTAATTTAAAACACACCGCCCCACTGGTGCTCCCCTTCATGCCACGCCCTATCATAGGACCAGTACGCCATCTGGGCGTGTGGATGGAGGCAGGCGGATATGCGTCAGCAGTAATGGAGTGCCATATTCTGGATAACGTGACAAAGCGAATCGCCTCCCTCAGAGCCCACCCTACTTCCCTTACTGGCAGGGTTGTTTTAGCCACCTCTATGCTCCTCTCCAAGGTCTGGTTTGGAGCCCATGCCATCCCTTTCTCCCCAAGCTTCTTCAAATCCCTGTATGCTCTGCTGCAAGGATGGCTTTGGTCAGGCCGCCCCTCCACCAGTACGGCTAGAGATCATGTTTGGCCCTCATCATCAAGGTGGCATGGGCCTGCTTGACTTCAAAGCTCATGCCGCCAAGATCCTGGGCACCTGGATTGCAGCCATCACCACCCCTACACTCCCCCTCCCAATACTGGTCCCGCGCAGCCCACTCCAGCTTCTCCCGCACCTTGGGCCTCAACAATCTATCAAACCCCCACTCCCTGATGAAATACCTCGCTTCACACACATCGGCCACAGGTCCCCACGGGACCAAAACTCACTAAAAACGAATCCTACTCTCCATGCGGAGCGCTGAGTGGAGAATTTGTATTAGCGGACATACAACCCAAAGGAGGCCCTCTCCTCAGTTTACACAAGAGGTACAGGGGCTACCCATCCATGATGGCTTGATCCCCATTCGGCCCAATGTCCTATCCAGGGTTGACTACCTGGACATGATGGACATCCCATACTCCATTGAGATCCAAAAAAATATCTGGAAATATGTACACCATCCTTTGTTACAACCTCAAGTCCGCTCCCATGTGTGGCGCTGCCTGAGGCGGGTGTATCATACAGCTGAGCGCTCTAACGCTTTACACTCATCCTGTGTCGTGTGTGGCCAGTATGGAACGCTGTTTCACCGCCTGGAGAAGTGTCCATACCTTTAAAGTGATATGGCGCGAAGCTCAACATCTTATGGGCCAGGATCAAACGCATCCCTTCAGTCTGTTAAGAGATATGTTTGCTCTATCAATGGCCTCCCCCTTCCGCCCTCCCTTTGTGCTTTGGTGGTTGCAATCGCCATGTGGACCATCCACACGATTGTCTTAGATGCCATCGCAGGCTCCACCCCACCCTCTTAGAAGCTGTCCACAGATTCCAGTCTCATTTGGTGGACCATTTCAAGTGTGGATGTTTGGATACCTCCCACCACATCGCTGACAGCTGGTCTCCTCCTGGTTCCCAGTCTAGTTCATCAAATCAGACCCCTTCCTCCACACGTGCTCAATTGTGGCTATGGCCCCTTCACACGTTTCCTCCCCCTCCCCATAAGTGGCGTTCCCGCTGGCAACAAGAGATAGCATCGCTTCTCTGGGGTGCCTCCCCTGGTACTAAGTTTTGTCTCTACTGAGTCATATTCAGAAGTGTCCAACCCATGGTCAGCCTTCCCCGCAATAAATTTAAATTTAAAAATTTTAAACATTCAGCCAGAACTAAAATGAACCTATTAAATCAACCTGAAACTGCCAACCATTTGTCGAATTAAAATTAAGCCCATAAAAACAAACTAATATTACCAAACCAAACTGATACTCAAAGCCAATTCAGCTTATCAAATCAACCATAACCACCAAACAATTGACAATAAACTTTATACTATCAAATCAAATAAAACCCCAACCACTTGGCCAAGCCTAAACTGGACATATTGAATTAATTAAAACCCACTACCTATTAGCTAAACCCAAGTAAACTATTTAATCAACCAAAAACTCCACTTCACCCTAAATTTATTAAGCTTATCAATTCAACCAAATTACCAACCAATTACCAAAATCAATTTAATCTATAAATTAATTAAATATTCTGCAAACTGGCAAAAGCAAACTGAAACTACCTTCAAATCAACCAAAAACCACCAATCACTCAACTAAAATCATTTTTATTCATCAAATCGGCTGATTAACAACTAATCCATGATCCAAAACTGATGTATAAATGACATAAAGCTAGGATTCCATCAATCATTTTGTTGACAATCAATCATGATTCTATGATTTAAAGTCTGATACCTTAATTTAGTAATATTCAATCTAAAATCTGAAATCTGATGTAAAATAATATAAAATAGGATCCCACAAAAATAACATTGATAGATCAGGGAACTCAATTTATATATTATACCCTATTAGATGATAAAAGTGATTAAATAAAATTGAGTGCACAGGATTCAAATAACTGACCTTTATAATATTTAAGTTTTGAGCAAAAAAGCTAAGCTAATTATGCTAAATAAGGTTTTTAGAATCAATTAGGTTTTTCAATGGTTTAATTTATATTAACTTATTAACCAACCAAATGACCACTAACCACTCTAAACCATTTAAACTATCAAATCAACTAAATATCTAACTGCCAGTAGTAACATTATACCAATTACCATCAAAAACATATAAGATTTTTACTTGTTATATATAAAACTTTATATTTTACTAAAAAAACTAAAAAGCCTTTCTTACGGCACATCTACAGTATCTTTTGAATATCTATGTAAAGTTTTAGATTTCTAGGACTTGCCATGTTGAGATACAGTGATGAGTGAGTTAATGCGTAAGTGGGTGAGCTTTGGCAAATATATTATAGATTGGGCGCAAGTAAAACAAGTGACTAATGTGGCCAAGTTGAGGAAAGGTTGATGAAGTACTCCAACCTTTTCTCAGCATTCATCTAGATTTTAGAAAATAAATGTTGTTCTACATCTTTTTGAAAATGGATATGCTAAACTGATGATCTTGAACCTATAGAAAAAGTAAAGTTGAAGAAGCTTGGGTGGCTTTTGAGCTCAAATAGTTTTTTGAAGCTTATTTTTTGGTGTCTTCTTATAGACCATGATCTCTTTTATCTTTCTAATTTGGAACAAAAATGGTAGTCAAGAAATGGTGATGGATTACTAAAGGCTCAACTCTTATACTAAAAGGGATAGCTATCTGTTGTCATGGATTGATGACTAACTCTGCTTGCTTGATGATCCCCAATATTTTTTGCCATGTGTTTTTCAGCTGATACTAGCTGGTAGAGTTAACTTGAGGATCAATAAAAGTGCGCACTGATTGCTAATGGAGGACTAATTGAGTCAACTGGGATGTTTCAAGGCCTTTGTAATGCGCATGCCAAGCTCCAACGCGCCATGGATGAGATAATGTTGTTTGAACTGTCCTAAGGTCTTGTTTACCTAAACAACTTCACTGGAATTTTAAGAACTTTAACGGCCATCTGGAGCACCTCTGGAAAGTATTAAATGTATAAAAAGCTTTTATTAAGTTCATAATCTCATAATTTTCTTTTTTCATCTGAGATGGATTTTCTCAGACAAAAGACCTCAAAGCGAGGGGTTTAAGCCATTCCTGACAAAGTTGTAGCAATTAAGAGGATGCAACGCCCCCAATGATTCAGGGATATTCAAGTATGTTTAAGCATATTGGGTTACTATTACCAGTTTATATCTCATTTTTCTGATCTGGTTTAACCACTTGTCTAACCTCTACAGAAAGATAACCTCTTAAAATGGTGACCTGAGCAAGAACAAGCTTTAATTTTGTGATTGCACTCTGTACAAAGCGTATTCTAGTTCATATGTAGTTTGATTGGTCATTTCAGTTGTTCACTGATGCCAGAAATGTGGCAGTTGGGCTATCTTAAACACCATATTCAAAAATTATAAGCTAACCATCTTGTTGATTACTACAGCAAGACTCTAATTAATGCCAGACAAAACTACAGTGTTACCAAACTTGATGCTTAGCTGTGCTACTGGCAATTGAACACTTTCAAGCATATTTATATGGAACTCACTTTACAGTCATTACTTACCATGCTTTGCTCCAATGGCTACAACAAATAAAGGACCTATATGTTAATTAGTGATGTGGGTGCTACAATTGCAAAATGTTTGACATTTATCATGTCCTAATGACATAATTGAAGGTATTGACTGCAAGGATTTAGCTAGTCGTCAGGAGGCCAAAAAGGTGAAGTTGGAAGGCTTTCCTAACCTCAAACTTACCCTAGACCAGCGCTAGGTTCAGGCCAGATATGCCCAGGTCGGCCTAGGGGATTTGCGTGACTTCCAACCCTGTGCTACAGCAAGGGCGTTAAAATGCACTAGCTATATTACTAATGGCGATAGTTTAGTTCAGCTTATCGTTGAATGGGGTTTTAAAACCCGTTAAAATTTTAAAATTCAAAATTAGGCTATCCATTTTTACAATTAATAACTTGAAATTGGTCAATCTCAGAATATAGTACCCTGGCAAAGGAAGTATGCGCTTTATTGGTGCACCTGGGCTAAGCACCACTGCCTCCAATTAATGATCCCCCCTGATTTTTTAAATATGTTTCCTTGAGGCCGACCTTCCTCATTGATTGACTTTTTCCTTGTAACCCCACGTTATCTTTACATTTTTTATGGTGGCACCAGACAAACCTGTGCACGGATCTTCTTTAGGAGGTCTTAAATAACATATATCATTTTATCTATATCCAAATATCCCCCAAATCTGGATCACCTCTGGGCAGCCCTGGTCCCCTCCAGACCAAGGTATCCCAGCCCTCCTGCACAGATCCCCACTTGGCTTCAGACTCCCCTTTGAGGTGAACCTAGTATTATGGTTTAATAGTTGTTTACTATTTTATCCTGCGTTGTATTACTTTGACCTGGGTCCCCTCTATTCCGGCATCCTCAGCGGTGCCCTGTTACCATCTTGATAATGACTAGTTCTCTGGCAGTGTGGCTGTGCACCACACACCACCACTGAGAACAGGAGAGTTACAGACATTCTCCTTACAACATTAACATTATTCATCATGTGGGGCAATCTATCAAGATAATGACAGGCTCTCAAGGATGCCAGTGCTAGTCATCTTAATTCCTGAGGAAAGCCAATTGTACAATTGATTGGCTGATCTGAAAGGTGGTAACTAGAGGCCCTTGAGACTCAAGATGAGTTGTGGAACATGGCCAAAGTCACCAAGTTTAAAGAAGTGATGCCATACTAGAAAGTCAAAAAATAAGATATCTAGATATGCTCTTCTTCCTGTACCTTAATTATACTTTAAGGAAATAAATGTGGGACATGGATCAGTAAAGAAGACTCAAGAGTGGTTAAGAAAATGCTTCTAATGGAATCAGATGGGCGAAAACGGCTAAGAAATACAAGAAGCTTTTTATATGGATTAAACATTATTGGGCCAGCCTTAGTATTAACATCCAGGTGGCTACGTCAGGCCTTTAAATATTGTTAGTATTAATGCATTGGGCCCCTTGCTCACCAGTTTACCTGGGCATAAGTATATTCTATTATCTGTAGACCACTTGACCAAATGGGCTGAGAAAATTAATATTATAGCTGCAACTGCAAAGGATACTTCTTTATTTCTCTTTAGATCTGGTTTCACTAAGCTTAAATGCACACAAACATTAATTTTAGACAATGTACTCAATTTAACTCTTGGATAGTCTGCATAAGCTTTGTTATTTGGTATTAATTAAAGTTTTACACCCTGTATAATCCATCTACTAATGGGGTGGTAGAACGTGCTAGTGGACACTGATTTCTAACTCAACAAAGAAAGCTGCCGCTACCTTATGCTCTAGAACCACTATCTGCTCAGTAACTTATCAGCTTATTGTATAAGCTACCATTAAATAACCAAGATGTTTCCTTTTTACCCTTAAAGGGATATAATCCTCTGCTGTAAGTAGTGTGCAACCCTTACTGGATGTCAGACATTTGCCCTCCCATCTGCAAAATAAGAATTTTTTGGATCAAATTTCATCTGAAAAGGGGAAATGTCAGCCATTTGCAAGTTTATGATGCTAGCAAAAAGGATTTAAATAATACTAACAACTATATTGGCCAAAAAGATGTCTTCTTTCCGCTTGAACTCACTTTTGAGTGATTTATTTAAAAAAATTTTGTTTATCAACTGACATCTGGCCATGCCCATTTCCTATTAGATGTCCTCAGATCTGCCGCCTGCCACCCCAGTGTGGGGCAGCTGTGCTCCACCGCCTAGCGCGCATCCACCCTTCGCGCCCCCATCCACTCGACCTCCCTTGTTCCACCATTTGATTTTACCTCTGTGTTGACTACGGGCATTTATTCCCATATGCTGACAAGGCAATTATTGACCTAGCCACTACAGCCTTCACGCCGGCTATCTTTATTGGCTTCTGCCCATTTAAATGCTACTTTGATATTTGGTTTCAGACAGAGGAGGATGCTGCATCGGCGGCGATAACTCCTTTAAATTACAAAAAAAACCCTTTTCCTACTACCCATACTCGCCTCCCTTCAGACACCACCCTGGTGGTGTCATTTGTGAATCTCCCATCTCAGCTCCCGCCCCAAGTTTTATATGACCAGTTGGTCACAGGGCTTATGGCTTATGGCACTCAGCCCAACCTCATCTTTGCAGTACCCTCTGGTGCAGGGCGCCTCGCTGCCCCTCACGTAACTGCCACCATCATCCCACACCACCCTGCCATAGCCCACCAAATCACCCCCGCGCTAGTGTTGCAGCAGCGCCAGATCATTTCTTTTGGGCTCAGATCGATAATGGTCAGCAGATTTGTCCCCTCTGCTTTGGGCTTGACCATGCAATAAAAGCTTGCCCACATGCCGCTTCCACTGATGCAGCTTCAGAGCCCCCCTCCGCGGGTTCTGTATGGGGCACTTTGCTACCCCCTTTCACCCTCCACTCTCATTCAATGGGCCAGAATGGGAAATGGCCCCCCCCAAATCCCCCCAACCACATTCATCCACCTAAACCCACCCCAGCCAATCAGAGCCAGGCTTGGACCACCCTTCACACCCAAGCACTCACCCATTCGCCCACTCCCACCCACCCAACTTCTAATGCCACTATTCTCATGAACCAAAATCCATGAGACCTATTGGTGGAGGTTGACAAATCAGGTAACGTTCTCATTAGTGAGCATTCCAGTCAACCTCTCGGCCAATATAATTATGGTCAGGCCGAATTTTTTCTTCCTTACTTTAATGAAACCCCACCCCCAGACATTTCACTCCTCTGCCCAATGCAGCCCCCTACCAAAGTGACCATCAGCTCGCCTTAGCTGTGGTGGCCTCTCCCCGGTGCCCAACCCTATGCAAAGCAGTGGCCAAATTAGTGGCTCAGTTCCAGCTAGGCCTGCCCACCCTCTTCTTCCCTCCTGACTTCCCTGAATCTACATGCAGCGACATCTCAAAATTATTTGATTATGCTGAAGCTACCATCATGAATGTCGCAACGCTCACAGATTCAACCCTTTGGCTAAAATCACTCGCCACAGTATCTCCCTTTTTGCCCAACTTCCCAAAGCCTGTAAAGAAGCTGAAAATCTTGTCGTGGCATTTGTTGAAGCACTTTACCGCGCTAATCTTAATGAGGAGGTGGAAAACTCATACTTCACCAACTTCCACCCACACTATGCAGATGCCCCAACGCCCTGGCTCTCCGCTTTGATCCACTACTTTAATCAAAATCCCATGATCAAGGCGTATATGTCTGAGGACCAACCCCTCGATCCCCCCCACCCTCTGCCATGGTGGGTTAGCAGTTTCCGCTCCTCACCTGGTTAGTAGTTTTATTTCTTTCTGCTCATTTTTGAGCAGTTTTTTTGTTTTGATTTCGGTAACATCCATCCCCTGGTAGACATACCTCAAATAAATTTTAACTAAATTGGCCAAAAGACCCTGGCCAATTTTTGTTGGAACTCCACAAATTGGGGTAATACGATTTCAAATACTTCATGGGCAATAAACATGAAACCAAGCAGTCAGATTACTCTTGCCATGTGGCAGACCCTGGGGCGTCTATCAGATGGTAAACCCCCAGCCACAACCAGGTCCATTAAAGCACCTATGTGGGGACCACCCCCTTATATAGGCTTTGTAGGGGTCCCCCAGAGTGCAATAAATTTATCAAGTGTGGATTTTACTTAAATTAATCAAATTGTTACCCCTTGGGTATGTCTTGGCCAAAAAGAATTCTCCATCCATCATTCAGTCAAAATGAAGTGAGTATTTTTTTTAGTACTAGATGGTCCCAACTTGAAGTGAGTATTCCAATCTTCAAAAGGTTACTTTCCCATATTTCTTAATTTGGACTAGCTTAAGTAATTCCAAACCTATTATTGAATTTCCTTTGGCCCTCAAAGTAGTTTAAATACAGAATGGTTGGATATCAAGTGGGGTATTTTTCTTTCTTTTCCTGCGCTGCTAATAAAATGTTTAAAAACCCAGTTTTTAGTGCTTTATTTTTATTTTAAATAAACCTTTGTGGTTCCTAGTGACGTAACGCACCAGCAGGCAGAAATCAGCTGGATTCCTACACAGGACTACTTGGTGCACAATAACTATAAACTAACCATGAGGTCAAGAGTGTTAGCCTAGCAGGGTAATTCCTGCTTCCTCCCTAGTGCAGGTTTTGTTCATTGCAAGTTTGAAATTTGTACTGGCTAGAAAAATTCTTGATGTGGTATATTTTTCCTAAGGTTGACCCACCTTAGATACTATTTCTTTTTTAACTAACATGAGGGCCCTAGAAGATAAAAACTATTAAATTCAATCCCTAAATACTTAAGGATTAAACCAACTACCACTAAGGAGAATCACGCCCCAACGCTAGCTGATCTTTCTTGCCAACTTTCCAGTTAGGGGATCTGATTCTATTCAATCAGCATTGACCCAGCCGTCAAAAAAACAAACTTGACATCCTTTGGTTTGGGCCCTACCATAGCATACATAAGATATATTTTGATACTCCATTGTTGACATACCCTAGGGACAGTGGTCACCAAATTTATGGCCAATTCCTATAGCCAAGTGTTTCACTCTTACATAATCTGAGGGTGACTTTGTCAATACTTGAGACAATAAACAAATCAAGATTTGCTCCTAAATCTAGTTTAATGTGAAAACTATTGAATACTCTAATCAGAACCTGATAAAAAAGTGAAATTGGGAAGTTTGAACAGGAATCATCATGAGTTCAGGAACAAATGGAGGCGGCTTCTTGATTGGCCCCCTAAGTTCCCACGCCATATAAAAGATAACTTGATCAATGTGGTCATAAGGTCATCGCCAATGGAGAACAATGAAGTCTTCAACTGGTCATTCAACCCAGAATGACTTGAACGGTCTTGAATGTAGAGCCATGTAGGTCTTCTTGGCAACGTACCCTGGTTCACCATATAAATATTAAATCCTTTTAAATTAATAATCTTGTTTTTTACCCCGTTTCATCTCCTTCAACTGTTCTACTATTTTAACAGCTTCAAGACCCATTAAATTTCTCAAGTTTCAATTAAAAACTGATAAGCCAACACCAATATTTTCTATGTTATTAAATCTGCTCATCTCTCTTATTTAGACGACCAAATTATCTGTTTGAAATAAATAGAGTTTACATAATTATTTGTTAATGGGAAAGAAAAAGCTTAGGGCTAACAAACTTTCTATTTCAAATTTCAAATTTAATGGCTTAATATCAATGAGACAGTTGATAACACTTTACATTTAGAAGAACTTTGGTCACCTTGGCCTAACTGATGATCCTGTATGGAAGAAAAAAATTAAACAAACCTTTTGTCTAAATGGACTCACTGACCATGGAGGTCCTTATGGGCCACCTGAGCCTACCAGAATGCAAGAGTCAGGAAGTTCTTTAGCTGAGATGGCCCTTTCAACCTTGGTCTCCAGGACTCGATGATGAAAAGAATCAATTGTTTACCCTGAGGTTCAGGCTTTTATGAAAACTAAGATTAATAAAATATAGTTAATCGGATAAGGACTATCAAAATGCTTTAGATTGATTTAATTAATATATTGGAGGATTGAAAATAACATATGATTGTATGTAATAGAAGCATGCTAAAGTTTATGCTTTGCTCCATGAGGACCTTACTAAATATGAATATATTTAGAAAGAGATTTATGAGGGGCAAATTGCTAGCTAAAAGGACAGATAAATCATTGAAGCTCCTTATACTGTTACTTAACTAAGCTAATTCAAATATAGAATGACATAGACGTATTAAGGTTATGATTGAGTTTGATAGAGACCATTTTTACATGAGTTTGTACATGATGAGAAACTGTTTTAGTGTCACATTTCTATTCATGCCGCACATAATTTAAAAAATAATTAAAAAATATAAGGAAATTCTACTCATGGATAAAGTACTATTATGTCATTCCTTTTTGTCATTGAAGGTTTATAACATGCGTTTCAATTGACAGAAGTACAACATCTGTTAATCCATATAAGTTAAGTAACTCAGGATATTATCATTCCACATTTACTAAAAATTCAACTCAGTCCCAAAATAAAGCTGCCTTGTTAAAGATTTAGCAGTGGCTAAACATTTTAATTTAAATTTAAATTTATTGCGGGGAAGGCCGACCATGGGACGGACAATTCTGAATATGACTCAGATGAGACAAAACTTAGTACCAGGGGAGGCACCCCAGAGAAGCGATGCTATCTCTTGTTGCCAGCGGGAACGCCACTTATGGGAAGGGGGGAACGTGTGTAGGGGACATAGCCACTATTGAGCACGTGTGGAGGAAGGGGTCTGATTTGATGAACCAGACTGGGAACCAGGAGGAGACCAGCTGTTGGCGACGCGGTGGGAGATATCCAAACATCCACGCTTGAAAGTGATCCACCAAATGAGACCGGAATCTGTGGATAGCTTCAGGGAGGGTGGGGATGGATCCAGCGATGGCATCCAAGACAATCGTGTGGATAGTCCACATGGCGATTGCAACCACCAGAGCATGGAGGGAGGGTGGGAGGGGGAGGCCATTGATGAAGCAAACATATCTCTTGACAGACTGAAGGGATGTGTTTGATCCTGGCCTAGCAGACGTTGGACTTCGCGCCATATTACTTTAAAGGTGGGGCACTTCTCCAGGCGGTGAAACAGCGTTCCATACTGGCCACACACGACACAGGATGAGTGTAAAGCATTAGAGCGCTCAGCTGTACGATACACCCGCCTCAGGCAGCGCCACACATGGGAGCGGACTTGAGGCTGCAACAGAGGATGGTGTGCGTATTTCCAGATAGGCTTTTGGGTCTCAGTGGAATAAGGGATGTCCATCATGTCCAGGTAGTCCACCCTGGATAGGATATGGGGTCGAATGGGGATCACGCCATCATGGATGGGTAGCCCCTGTACCTCTTGTGTGAACTGAGGAGAGGGGCGGCCTCTTCAGGTTGTATGTCCACTAATACGAATTCTCCACTCTGCGCTTCGCATGGAGAGTAGGATTCGTTTGTAGTGGGTTTTTGTCCCGTGAGGACCTGTGGCTGATGTGTGTGATGCAAGGTATTTCATCAGGGAGTGGGGGTTTGATGGATTGTTGAGGCCCAAGGCTTGGGAGAAGTTGGAGCGGGCCGCGCGGGACCAGTGTTGGGATGGGAGTGTAGGAGCAGTGACGGCCGCAATCCAGGTGCCTAGGATCTTGGCGGCATGGGCTTTGAAGTCAAGTAGGCCCATGCCACCATGATGATGAGGGTCAAACATGACCTCTAGCCGTACTGGTGGAGGGCGGCCTAGACCAAAGCCAACCTTGTAGCAAAGCATACAGGGATTTGAAGAAGCTTGGGGAGAAGGGGATGGCATGGGCTCCGAACCAGACTTTGGATAGGAGCATAGAGTTGGCAAGAACAACCCTGCCAGTGAGGGTAGTAAGGTGGGCTCTGAGAGAGGCGATTCGCTTTGTCACGTTGTCCAGTATATGGCACTCCATTACTGCTGACGCGTATCCACCTGCCTCCATCCACACGCCCAGATGGCGTACCAGTCCTATGGTAGGTCATGGCACAAAGGGGAGCACCAGTGGAGCGGTGTTTTTGAGTTAGTAAGGCGTGGAGTGAGCGAGCAGATGGGCCAGGTTGGGATCTACTTGCTGGGGCCCAGCAGTTCTGAAACTGACCAAGGAGGATGAATTCGGTTTTGAAGGCGTTCAGTGCCGCGTTGCTTACCTGGGAATATTCCTGGATGAGGGCTTCAAGCACGCGTGCATCTTTGTTATTAGACACCCCCACCACGCAATCATCTGCAAATGCCATCATCTTGACTGGGGTTTGGCCTGGCACATGGACCCCAGTGAGTTGGGCATTCACATTTCGCAGTAGTGGGTCAAGGCTGAAGTTGTATAAGAGTGGGCTGAGGGGGTCTCCTTGTCACAGGCCCCTTTGAGGATGGACTACTTCCGTTAGGAAACCTGGGCCACGCACTGCCATTGTTGCAGATTCCGTGAGCAGCATCACCCAGTTAATGAAGCGGGGAGGTAGGCGAGATTGTTGGAGGCAGGCCCTAAGGTATTCCCAGTTTACTCTATCATAGGCCTTTTGTTGGTCCAAGAATACAAGTGCCCCAGAGGCTGTGGACTGACACACATTAGCCACAGAGTGCACGTTATCCCAAATCGACCTTCTGGGGATGAAACCAAATTGTTCTGGGGAGATGGTGGCAGATGCTACAGTCCCTAAACAGTTAGCCATGATTTTTTTTAAATTTTGGTGTCTGTGTTTGTTAGAGAAATGGGGCGCCAGTTGGCTAAGTCTAGCCTATCCCCTTTCTTGAAGAGTGTGACCGTAAAGGCCTCAGTCCTCCTGGTAGGAGGCGCGTTTCCAACAGGCTTTGGTTGAGTGAGGCTAGCAGCAATGGGGATATATTTTTAAAATATTTTTTGTAGAACTCATATGGAATGCCATCTGGGCCTGGGCATTTTCAGTTTGGCGCACCATGAATGGTAGTCCATAATTCGTTTGGAGTAATTAAATTCATTATTTCCGGGTATTGAAAATGGTGTGGATATGAGCTCAGTTTAGAAATTCCACCATTTTGAACGGCTGAATTGGTTCAGCTCGGTATAACTTGGAGTAATATCTTTGCATTTTGATTGCCACTTCAGCTGGTGTGTCCACAATAGAATTATCTGATCTTCGCACCTGTGTGCAGGCCACGCTCTGGCATGGTGCGAAATTTTTTTGAAGAAGTATGCGGTGCACTTGTCACCTTTAGTGATGCATGTGGCCCTGTATTGGACACAAATCCGATGTTTGTGTTGCCTTTAAAGTGCGTTGAGGTGGGCGGCTGCCTCCGCCCACTTCTGGCCCCATGCAGGGCTGTATCCTGAGGCTGGAACGTTGGACTCCAAGTGGGCCAATTCTGCCAGTGCGCGCGATATAACTGCTGATGTGGCTCGTGAGCGTCTGGATGAGAGATGGCGATAGTGGCGGATGGTGTCTTCTTTGAAAGTTGCCCATGTGGAAATGGGGTCCGCGCAAAACAGTGCAACAAACGATTTTGCCAAAGTTGCCTCTTCCACCCACATGGAAAATCCTGGCGACGTGAGCTCTGGGGGGCGGATTTTGCACCAATGTGGGGCCTTTGCAACTGTGACGGGTAAGTGGTATGTTGTTAAGACCAGTCAGTGGTTGGAGAATTCCATTTTTGTTGTTTTGAAGTGGGAGATGTGGGGTTGGAATTTTGCCGGCACTAGAATAAGGTCGATGCAGGTCATGGACCTTAATTGGCCATTGTGGACATGGGGATGCATCATGTTTTTGAGCAGTGGGGCATGTCGCGGCAGCACATCCATTAACCCAAGGGTGTCTTTTAGAACGCATAGTTCTACATGACCCTGTGGGGCGTGGGGTGAGGGCGCTACCGGTCCGTTGGTGAGGTTAGCCAACAGTTCATGTCACCAATTAGGAAAGAATTGGGGGGTAGCGGGAGGGATTTGACCGACGAGAAAAATTCACGACGCTCATGTGCACCGTTTGGGGCGTAAATGTTGACAATTGTGTGTGCAACATCGGCCCATGAGAAGGTGACAACAAGCACTCGGCCATTTAGGAATGTTTCTGAAGATGTAAATTTGAAAAAATTGTTTTTCTGAATTAGCACCCCACAGTGCTTCAACCAAAAGGATAGGGATGGTAGGAGCATTGTTTTCCAAGCTTCCTCAGAACCTCGTGGAGAGTGAAACTCCTGGATGGCCAGGATATCCACGGGTAAATTGTTTTGTAAAAAACTCAGTTTCCTAGCCGGGATGGGGAGGCCTTGAGTCCGGCAATATTCAGCATCCCTAGAGTGAGGGTTTCCCCCATTGCACCTAAGGTGCGAGGGGATGGGCCCCCATGCCCACCAGCCTCTTCCAGGTCCCCACGGGCTTTCACAGCAGTGCGGGTATTAGCAGAAACGCTATTGGGGTTTTTATTAATTTTTGCAGAAAGAGTCACGTTGGCTTTGGCCTTCACTTTTTGTTTTCCCGACATCGGACAAATTTTTTGCGGTGCGGATAAGTTTGGTGCACCGTCAAGTGGGGCAAAAAAAATTTTTTTTGGTTGGGATAGGTCCCAAGTCAGTTTTGACTGGGGCTTGGGTACAGCGATTGGGTGAGATCAAATCTCCCATCGGATCCTCAGATTGAGTGGCCCATTCAGCATGGGCCTCCCAATCTGATTGGGTGATGGATTCCCAAGTTGCTTCCACCGCAAAGGTCTCCATGTCCTCCTGGCGTTGTGAGTGTGGGATGGTGGTGGTGGCCTTGGCCGCTTCCTTGGCCGCGGTCTTATGGGCCTGCTTGGCCTTCTTCTGCTCCTGCGGGGAGATGGGCTTTACCAATAGGTAGCAGCCTTGTGCTCCCCACGGGAAAGCCTCCTTGGTGCTTGCAGTTGGTTTGTAGTGCGCCTCTCCACTGGCCATGGCCGCCGAGGGGTGCTCTTGGAAGGTGACGCCCTCTTTGATGGGGCATGCGTGCGCCTTATGGCTGAACGCGTCACAGTGGGTGCAAATGGGGGGCGCGCTGTCCACGGTTACCCAGAATGGGTGGGTGGTGTGCCCTGGGATACTAATAAAGGTGGAGTGCAGGATCTGGGTTAGGTCCTTCATGATCTCCTCAGTTGGGGTCAGAACTGCGATGGCTTTGCCGGTGCACAGGTGTGGCATCAGCATGAAACGTTGCATTTTGAAAGATTGTATTTCGCCATATATGGCGAGACCATCTTTCAGGTGTTGCTCCAAAATGTCACGTTTTACCGTAGTAGGCAAAAAGTCAAACGTGAGGAAAATTTGGTTTGATTTCGTCCATCTGGTGCATTTAGTTTTGACAACCTGTTGCCCTTCAGGGAGGTTGACCACTATGCGCACCACTGTAGCCTCGTCTGCTGCTATTTTGCTTTCGAAACCTAGGTCCAGCCAACCGCGCAACATGGAGTGAGGTGCAACGTACACCACGGTTGGGAAAATTTTGTGTACATCTTCACAAAATTTTTCCCATAGGGCCGTTTTTTGGATGTCCAGATACACACAGACTATGAATCCCACCGACGAAAGTGGCTGGGAATGTGGCATGTTGATGTACTGGTTGCATCGTGCTTGCCACGCGAGTATCTCCGGGGAATTGTGACTGCCAGTTTTTTTAGATTTTTTTCTATTCCGCCAGATTCTCTGGGGCGTTTTCGAATGTTAGAGGCTGCGGGCCTTCCGCCTGCTCCTCTTGCCTTGCTTGCCCAACTGCTCCCAGACATGGGCGCAGACTAATCCCCTCTATGAGATTATCAAACTAGATTTAGTCTTGAATTGAATGGGTTGCAAAAGTGTTTGCAACGAGAAAGAAAAGTTTTTGGATAAACATTTTAATAATAATTAAGAGTTTATGGCCATAATAGTTAAAATAAGAAAAAAATATAACTAAAAAGGTTTTTCTTCCCACTCAACATCACTTTAGAGCGATTTTGAAAAAAAACAGTCAATCTTCCACCACCTCACTGCACCAATTTCCCAATTTATGTCCTTAGATCCACCACCTGCTGCCCCAGTGTGGGGCAGCGGGCTTACCTGATAGCACTTACTGCCCAGTAGGCAAACGCGTACAGATTGGCTTGTCCAGTCCATTAAATACATTGGGCCGCTATGTCCTTCAAGGGACTTAGTACTCCACCTCACAGGATTTCACCCAACCCACCCCCTTCCCTTAGCCCTACCTTGCTCCACTAACCATTTTTGCCTCCAAGTCAAGTATGGACATCTCTTCCCATATGCCAACAAAGCTATAATTTGAGCTGGAAAATGCTACCTTTTCACTGGCAGAATTTATAGACTTATGCCCTTATAAGGGCTATTTTTACATAGGCTTTCCCACCAAAGAGGACAAAGCCGCTACAGCAGCTACGCCCTTGGTATATAAAAATACCCCCATTAACACCACCTTAATACGTCTCATAGATGATACCAAACTTGTGGTAACCTTTGGAAACCTCCCCTCACACCTTCCCCCTCAAACACTTTATAAGGAGTTGATGTTGGGGCTGTCCACTTATAACAAAGCCCCTATACTCCAATTCATTGTCCTATGTGGTGCTGAGCGCCTCGTGGCACCTCATACAATGGCTACCATTACCCCCACCAGCTGAACATGGCCCAGCATATCCCACCGCATGCTTATATCCCATCTGCACCTGACCATTTCTTTTGGGCTCACATCAATAACAGTTACACAATCTGTCCCCTCTGCCATGAGTTGGACCACACAAAAAACATGTTGATACAATTCAAACCCTGGAATTACGGTCAACTCCACCCATGAGGCCACACCAACAGCGTTCAAGTGAGGATTTTGGCTTCCCCTGAACCCTCAGGTTGAGCGCTCAATGAATTAGCAACAAAATTGAGTAACCCAAATCCAAGTCAGCCAAATACAAGTTGGCCAATTTATACCCATGCCAACCAATAAGGAGCAGGTTTGGACCCATGTTCACTACAAAAACCTCCCCCACAAAACTTATCCAACCACAGATACCTATCACCAAATCTTCCTGAGTCAACCAAAATCCCTGGGACTTATTGTATGAAGTGATTAATTATGGTGAAGTTGTCCCACCATCGGGTTATCTATTTTATTTAGAACCTTATCTGAATTTAGACATTAATGCCCGCCCCAACCAACTAATATTTCCCCAAACCCAATGCTACCACTTTCCAAAACGACCACCAGCTTGCTGAGGCCGTGGTGGCCGCACCCAAAAATCGCCATCTTCACAGAAACGTGACAAAATCTGTTGCAGAATTTAAAAAGGGCTGTACCCCCCTGTTTCCGCTAATCTCCCCCTATTTCAAAAAATTAAATCACAATCCTCTATGAAAATGCCACCGTTGCTGTCAGACATGTTGATAAACTGGCAGAGTGCTCCTCATCCACACATATCACCAGAGCCAATATTGCGAAATTAGAACAACTTTCTGACGCCTGCATCCAAGCTGAACACCATGTTGCCAAACTCTTAGAGGCTTCGATCCAGGCCCAAATTGTTGATCTCAACAACTATCTACTTCACCTTGACCTCATCCCACGGATGCTCCAACCCCCTTGCTATCAACAATGATCTGATTCTTCAATGCTGAACCCAATGATGATCCACCTGATCCCCCTCCTCCTCCTCCATGGTGGCATAAGCGGCTCACAGCTGTGAAACCTGGTAGGTTGTTTTCTCACTTCTTTTGTGTTTCCTGCTGCTTGATAAGGGCAGTCAGTTCATGTTTTTTGGTTGGTTAAGTTTTGAAGTTATAGTTTTGGTATCGTCCATCCCCTGATAAGCTTGCCTCAAATAATTAAAAATACTACACCTGACCTCACCTTAAACTTTTTTATCTAGAAGCCTAGACCCTATTTCCATATAAAAAAACTACTTTTATGTGGCTTTCAAGTTATTGTATATGCTTTGGAACAAAACTTTTCTCTCTCGTTGCAATCACTTTTGCAACTTATTCAATTCAAGTCTGATTCTAGTTTGATATTCTCACAGAGGAGATTAGTCTGCGCCCATGTCAGGGAGCAGTTGGGCAAGTAAGGTAAGAGGAGCAGGTGCCAGGCCTGCGGCCTCAAACGTTCAAAAACGCCCTGTAGAAACTGGCGGAATAGAAAAAAAATAAAAAACTGGTGGTCACTATTTCCATGGAAATCCTCGCTTGGAAAACGCGATGCAACCAGTACATCAACATGACGCACTCCCAACCACTCTCGCCAGTGGAATATGGAGTCTGCTTGTTTCTGAACATCCAACAAACAGCTTTATGGGAAAATTTTGCGGGGATGTGCACACTTTTTTCCTGACCGCGGTGTACGTTGCACCTCACTCCATGTCATGTGGTTGGCTAGACCTCAGTTTCAAAAACAATGAGGCAGCAGACAAAGCTGCTGCGGTGCACGTAGTGATTGACCTCCCTGAAGGGCAATGGGTCATCGAAACCAAATGCACCAGATAAACAAAATCCAACCAAATTTTCCTCGCGTTTGACTTTTTGCCTACTACGGTCAAATGTGCCATTTTGGAGCAGCACCTGAAAGATGGTCTCACCATATATGTCGAAATACAATCTTTTGAGATGCAACGCTTTACGCTGATGCCACACCTGTGCACCAGCAAAGCCATCGCAGTTTTGACCCCAACTGAGGAGATCGCAAAGGACCTAACCCAGATCCCACACTCCACATATATCAATAATGAAGGGCATACCATCCAAACTTTCTGGGTACCCGTGGACAGCGCACCCCCCATCTGCACCCACTGTGACGCATTTGGCCATAAAGCACATGCATGCCCCACCAAGGAGGGCATCACATTCCAAGAGCACCCCTCGGCGGCCATGGTCAGCAGAGAGGCGCACTACAAACCAACCACAAGCACAAAAGAGACTTTCCTGTGGGGAGCACAAGGCTGCTACCTAATGGTAAAACCTATCTCCCCTCAAGAGCGGAAGAAGGCCAAACAGGCCCGCAGGGCTGCGGCCAAGGAAGCGGCTAAAGTCACCTCCTCTATCCCACACTCACAACGCCAGGTGGACATCAAAACCTTCGCGGTGGAAGCAACTTGGGAATCCATCAACCAATCAGATTGGGAAGCCCATGCCAATTGGGCCAACCTATCTGAGGATCTGATGGGTGACTCGTTCTCACCTAACCTTTGCAACCAAGCTCTGGTTGAAACTGACTTGGTTTCCAACCTACCTGAAAAAAAATTTTGACCTGAACATTGGTGCACCAAACTCATCTGCACCACAAAAAATTTGCTCACCGTCGGGGGAACAAAAGTGAAGGCAAAAGCCAAAGTGAACCTTTCTGCTAAAATCAACAAAACCACCGATAGTGTTGCTGCAAACACCTGCACTGTTGTGAAGGCCCATGGGGATCTAGAGGAAGCTATTGGTCCTGGGTGCCCACCCCCTCACACCTAAGGTGCGATGGGGGAAACCTTCACTTTAGGGACGTTGAATATCGCTGGACTCAAGGCCTTACTGTCCCAGGCTAGGAAACTGAGTTTTTTACAAAAAAATTTACCCATGGATATCCTGGCCATCCAGGAGTACCACTGTCCACGAGGTTCTGAGGATGCTTGGAAAACATGCTCATCCCTTCCCTATCCTTTTGGTTAGAGCACTGTGGGGTGCTAATTCAGAAAAACAACTTTTTTAAATTTTTATCATAGGAATCCTTCCTCAATAGCTGAGTCTTTGTTGTCACTTTCTTGTGGGCCAACGTGGCGCATGCTATTATCAACATCTATGCCCTAACCTGTTCATGAGAGCATCAGGAATTTTTTTAATATGTCAAATCCCTCCCATTACCCCCAGACCCTTTTATAGTCAGCGACATGAACTTTTGGCTAAACACACCCACAGACCGTTGGCCTTCCTCCTCCTACGCCCCCCATGGTCATGTAGAACTTCGCATTATAAAGGCCACCCTTGGGTTAATAGATGCGCTGCCGCAGCAAGCCCCACTTCTCGAAAACATGATGCGCCCCCACGTCCACAATGGCCAATTAAGGTCCATGACCCGCATCAACCTTATCCTCAAGCCAGCAAAATTTCAATCTCACATTTCCCACTTCCAAACATCAAAAATTGAACTTTCCGACCACTGGCTGTTCTTAATAACCTACCACTTACCTGTCACAGTGGCTAAGGCCCCACATTGGTGCAAACTCTGCCCTCCTGAACTTGCATCACCAGGATTTTCCACTTGGGTGGAATCAGCAACTTTGGCAAAAGAGTTTGTTACACCGTTTTGTGAGGATGCAATTTCCACATGGTCCGCCTTCAAAAAGGATACCATCCGCCACTCTCGCCGCCTCTCCTCCTGACGCTCACAAGCCACATCAGCTGTCATTTCGCATGCTCTAGCAGAGTTGGCACACCTGGAGTCCAACATCCCAGCCACAGGCTACAGCCCTGCATGGGGCTGGAAGTGGGCAGAGGAGCCGCCCACCTCAACGCGCTCAAAAGGCAACACAAACATTGGGTTTATGTTCAGTACAGGGCCAAATGCATTACAGAGGGTGACAAGTGCACCGCATATTTTTAAAAACTTCTTTGCACCACTCCAGAGTGTGGCCTGCACACAGGTGCGGAGATTGGAGGATTCTGTTGCAGATACGCCAGCCAAAGTGGCAATTGAATTACAAAAGTATTACTCCAAGCTATACCAATCTGATCCAATTCAGCCAGCTAAAGTGGCAAAAATTTTTTGATCAAACCCACATCTGCACTGTTTCCAGATACCTGGAATTAATGAATTTGATTACTCCAAATGAACTCTGGACAACCATCCGCGGTGCACCAAATTAGAAATGCTCAGGCCTAGATGGCATTCCATATGAATTCTACAAAAAGTACTTCAAATATATATCCCCACTGCTGCTTGCCTCCATTAACCAGAGCCTTCTGGAAACGCGCATCCTACCAGGAGGACAAGAGGCCTTCACTGTCACACTCTTCAAGAAAGGGGACAAGCTAGACTTAGCCAACTGGCGCCCCATTTTTTAACTAACATGGATACAAAAATTTCAACTAAAAACATGGCTAACCGTTTAGGGATTGTAGCATCTGCCACCATCTCCCCAGAACAATTCAGTTTCATACCCAGAAGGTCAATTTTGGACAACGTGCACTCTGTGGCTAACGCATGCCAGTCCACAGCCTCTGAGTCACTTGTATTCTTGGACCAACAGAAGGCCTATGATAGAGTAAACTGTGAATACCTCAGGGCCTGCCTCCATCAATTCCGCTTACACCTCGCTTCATCAACTGGGTAATGCTGCTCACGGAATCTGCAACAATGGCAGTGCGTGGCCCTGGCTTCCTAACGGAAGTGGTCCACCCTCAAAGGGGCTTGTGACAAGGGGACCCCCTCAGCCCATTTTTATACAACTTCAGCCTTGACCCACTACTTTGAAACGTAAATGCCCACCTCACTGGGGTCCATGTACCAGGCCATGCCCCAGTCAAGATGATGGCGTTTGCAGATGACTGTGTGGTTGGGGTGTCTAGTAATAAAGATGCACGCACGCTTGAAGCTCTCATCCAGGAATATTCCCGGGTAAGTAATGCTGCACTTAAGGCTTCCAAAACTGAAATCATCCTCCTTGGTCAGTATCAAGCATGCTGGGCCCCAGCGACCAGTGCCCAGCCCGGCTCATCTGCTCGCATATGTGCTCAACCTCCCTGCTCACCCCACACCGCCCCACTAGTGCTCCCCTTCGTGCCACGCCCTACCATAGGGCCTGTCCGCCATCTGGACGTGTGGGTGGAGGCAGGCGGGTATGCCTCAGTGATAATGGAAAGTCATATTCTAGACAACGTGACGAAGCGCATTGCCTCCCTCAGAGCTCACCCTACTTCCCTTACTGGCAGGATTGTTTTAGCCAACTCTATGCTCCTCTCCAAAGTCTGGTTTGGAGCCCACGCCATAGCCTTCTCCCCAGGTTTTTTAGAATCCATGTATGCCCTTCTGCAAGGATGGCTTTGGTCAGGCCGCCCACCACCAGTATGGCTTGAGGTCATGTTTGGCCCTCATCATCATGGTGGCATGGGCCTGCTTGACTTCAAAGCCCATGCTACCAAGATCCTGGGCACCTGGATTGTGGCCGTCACCGCCCCTACGCTCCCTCCCAACACTGGTCCCACGCGGCCCGCTCCAACTTCTCCACGCCTTGGGCCTTAACAATCCATCGAACCCTCACTCCTTGATGAAATTTCTGGCTTCCCACCCATCGGCCACAGATCCTCATGGTACTAAAACCCACTACAAACGAATCCTCCTCTCCATGCGGAGCGCTGAGTGGAGAATTCATATTAGTGGACATGCAGCCCAGAGAGGCCGCCCCTCTCCTCAGTTCACACAAGAGGTATAGGGGCTACCCATTCAAGATGGCGTGATCCCCACACGGCCCCATGTCCTATCCAGGGTTGACTACTTGTACATGATGGACATCCCTTACTCCATTGAGACTCAGAAGACTATTTGGAAATACGCACACCATCCTCTGTTGCAGCCTCAAATCTGTTCCCATTTGTGGCGCTGCCTGAGGTGGGTGTACCGTACGGTTGAGTGCTCTAACGCTTTACACTCATCCTGCGTCATGTGTGGCCAGTATGGAACGCTGTTCCACCGCATGGAGAAGTGTCCTACCTCTAAAGTGATATGGCGCGAAGTTCAACGTCTGCTTGGCCAGGATCAAACACATCCCTTCAGTCTGTCAAGAGATATGTTTGCTTTATCAATGGCTTCCCCTCTTCCACCCTCCCTCCATGCTCTGGTGGTCTCAATCGCCATGTGGACTATCCACACGATTGTCTTGGATGCCATCGCAGGCTCCACCCCCACCCTCCCAGAAGCTGTCCACAGATTCCAGTCTCATTTGGTGGACCGCTTTCAGGCGTGGATGTTTGGATACCTCCCACAGCGTTGCTGACAGCTGGTCTCCTCCTAGTTTCAATTTGGTTCATCAGATCAGACCCTTTCCTCCACACGTGTTAATTGTGGCTACAGCCCCTTCACATGTTCCCTCCCCCTCCCCATAGTAGCGTTCCCGCTGGCAACAAGAGATAGCATCGCTTCTCTGGGGTGCCTTCCCTGTTACTAACTTTTGTTTCTTTTGGGTCAAATTCGGAAGTGTCCATCCCATGGTCGGCCTTCCTTGCAATAAATTTAAATTATATGCTTTAGAACACTATTTTGTTTTATAAATACACATCAAGGGGTGTAGTTTTGCTCCAATGTCCTCAGATTCTCTGCCAACTGCTCCAGCGTGGTGCAGCGGTGAAACTCCCCCTGCCATTTTCCGTCTGGCAGAAAAACGTGCTAGTACTGGTTCACTCAGTCATTTCAAACCTATGGGACGATTTGTTCCGCCCAAGGACCTCGACGCCCACTTTACTCATACTCAAGTGGTACCTCGCTGCTCCCAGGTGCTCCCCCAGAGCAACATGCGCTATGGCCTAAGGGTCAAATATAGCTATATTAACATACCACGACCAAGCCATTATTGAAATGAAATAGACAGTGATGACACCCACCGGATTTATAGATTTCCGCCCCTACAAGGGGTATTTTGACCTTGGCTTCACCTGCAAAGCTGACGCTGCCACTGCAGCAACTGTGCCCCTGGTATTCCAGGGCACCCCTCTCCCCACAACTTGAACTCAGCTCCCAGCGGACACCACCTTGGTGGCTCAGTTTGCTGGTTTGCCCACCCACCTACCCCCTGAAGTGCTCCACCAGGAGCTGATGGACAGTTTGGCAGCCTATGGCTCCAACCCCTTCTTACAATTTGTGGTCCCATATGGGGCCACACAACTCGCTGGGCCTCAGGCATATGCCACAATCAGCCCTGAATTTAATAAAATCGCGGTGTCAATTCTGCCGCACACCGTTATTCCTCAGTGCCCAACCATCTGTTTTGGGCCCACGTTGAGGGTGGGCGAACAATCTGTCCATCATGTTTCAAGTTAGACCACTAGAAATGCAAGTGCCTCTCCTTAACCACTTCCAACAGATTGGACAACTCATCCGCTGACCTCCAATCCGCTGCCAACCCTGTACAAGTTCTGGTATGGGAAACAATCCTACCTCCCCCACCCCCAAAACTGGAAGCTGCAGCTGCACCTTCAGCCACCAATAAGCCTCCTCCTCGTCTCAATGCCACAAATAATTACTCCAATCAAGCATTGGATTGGATCACAATTTCATCCAATGCTTCCTCAAATGAATCAACCAAACCTCAACTGCTCGCTGATTCCCCAATCTAATTCAACCAAAACCCATGGGAATAATTAACTGAAATTGACGAATCAGGTAAGTTCATTGAAGAACCATCTCTGCAAATTGAGCGGTTCATTAATGCAGAATGGGACGCCAGATACCCCCTCGACTTTATACCCCAAAGCCAAACGCTGAATCATTTTGCAGTGATCACCAGCTTGCAGTTGAAGCAGCTGCAACACCAGATTGTCATCCCCTGCGTAAAGCTGTCGCTAAATCAGTAGCAATGCTCACAGGAGGAATTCCACCTCCTGTTATCCCTGCAACCCTAACCCCAAAAAGTAAAATCACAGTGAACTAGATACACAAAAACGTTAAAAATGCTATCCAGAACATGGCAACTATAGCACGGAATCCGAAAAGAAAAAATAACCTGAACCAACATTGCCACATTAGTTAAACTCACAAATGCCCACATCAAAACTGAAAAAGCTTTAACCAAATATCTCAGTGCCATTTACCTAGCTGGCAATATTCATGAAATCCCAATTTTTAGAGATATTGAACCCCATGTCATAGATGCCCCAACGCCATTACTGTCTGCCGTGACACACACTCTACTATATATGAGGAAGAAGCTGCTGCCGAAGAGGAGGCCAAAGATGAGCCCCCCAACCCCCCTCCCCTTCCACCATGGAGG
Source organism: Massospora cicadina (assembly GCA_022478985.1). Classification (NCBI taxonomy): domain Eukaryota; kingdom Fungi; phylum Entomophthoromycota; class Entomophthoromycetes; order Entomophthorales; family Entomophthoraceae; genus Massospora; species Massospora cicadina. The sequence goes on from JAKSZP010007915.1 coordinate 124,788, forward strand.
GATAAGCAGTTTCCGCTGCTCACCTGGTTGGTTGTTTTTTTGAAGTATTTCACTCAATCTGCTCATTAGGGCGTTTTATTTTTACCAAGTAGTTGCGTTAGTTTTTAGTCTAGTTTTAGTTTTGGTACTGTCCGTCCCCTGGTTGGCTTGTCTTGAATAAATATAATACACATCAAGGGGTTGAAATATCTTTTTTTAGCACTAGTGGTGCCCAACCTAAAAGTGGGAGCCACCACCCATTTTTATTTGCAAATGAGCAAAATGAAGTGATTTATTAGAAGTAAAAAAATCCTAGTGTATCCCCTAAGTTATCAGCCTAGGAAACCATATCAGAAGGTGAGGAAGCTTTGGGGAAACTTTTTCTGGCGTCCGCTTAAGTGGTGGATCATGGCTGACAACATAGGGGTTGGTGCATCAGCACATGTGGCATAAGGAGATATAATTGTGAGGTTTCTTTGTTATTGAGGCCAGTGTCCATCGCCTCAACATATTGTGCAAGTTAAAACTCAGCGAAAGTATTGAGAGCAGGCACACAAAAGAAAGACTTGTTGCGCTGGCGGCTTTGGGATAATTGGGGTCAAACAGAGAAGTTTTTGCCACATCAATGCAAGTGTGGCTTACTCAAAAAGCGAGCTCCTCAATTTTGTATTTCGCATCCTCATCAAAATCAAAGGGAAAATTTGGGATGGTAATACCCTCAACAAGCTTTTCTATCGCCCCATGAAGATGTTTGCAGAGGAGGGTGTTGGTTGGAGCAGAAGCTGCTTTTACTGCCGTTTTGTTAATATTATTATAGTGGGGAAACCGTTTTTAGGTCTAAAATGGCGGAGACATGAATTGAAAAGATTTAAAAAAATCTAAAAGGCAAAATCAGGATTACCATTTTAAGGCCAATCTGTATCATCAATCCATTCAAGCTCTTCAAATGGATTTAAATTGGCTAATTCTGGGCCAGCCACTGGAGTTGGTGCAGTGTCAGATCCTGATTGGCTGTGAACAGTTGACCACAGCAGCTCAGCTGAGACTGTCTTAGCCATCAGCTCAGGATTCTGTAATTCTGATAAAATTTTAAAAATGCTTAAATTTTGATTGGCTGCTGCTTTTTAAGCATTGCCAGAATTAGCCAAGGTTGGGGGGTGATTGACTGCGCCCCACTTGAAAAATTTGGGCGAGGCAGCAGCTGGCCCAACGCCAGAAGGAGGAGCAGCAGAAGTGGTGGAGGCGGAAGCTGTGGGGCACTTGTGCTTCTTATGATCTGATTTGAAGCACAATGGGCATATGGCGTGGTCATTTTTTACATGAACTAAAAGGGGTGATCAGGTGCAGATCTGATCACAATGTGGGGGAAATTGCAAGGTGGGTGTCATGATGGAAAGGGCAGATTATTGCAAAGGCGTGAGACCCTGCCAACTGACCCACCCTGTTGGGAACCACAAACTGCAAGATGAGGTTTGTGATGTAAATGGCCAAAGCCTCCATCAGTTCATAACAAAGGAATTTGGTGGAGAGAAATGATGGCAACCAGGCAAACTGGACCATTAAAGTGGCCTCATCTGAAAGGCAATTGCGAACATTGGGAATTGAATTTTTATAAATTATTGCCAGCCTTGATGCTGCCATCACATCTGCTTCCAAGTAGAGCCAATATTAAAATACCACTTAAAGGGGCAGAAGTCAATATAACTGGCTGGTTTGAAAACAGCCGTGGCCATCTCAATGATGGCCGCGCTTGCATATGAGAAAAGATTCCCATATTTGACCTGGAGACTGAAATGCAAATTGCTACATGGGAGCATCAAAGGGCTCTTGATCACCTGGGATCTTGCAAGGTGGTGGACCAAGTCTTGAGGGGGACATAACGCCTTGTAACGTTGGGAGGGCTAGCAGAGCCAGCCTAGGCGCACTTTGGTGGTGGCCAAAAGACACCAGATGGCGGCGCACCACCATCCCAAGCTGGGGCGGTAGGTGTTGATTGCATTGACATTGGTAAATTTTGGGTTGTTTAAGTGGTCATTTTTTGTATTTCTTTTAAAAAATTTGAATTTTGCTTCAATTTAGGTATCAAAGCAAAAGAAAGATCTAGGGTTTGTAATATCATTTGCCAGTTTTTTGATATTTTTTATTCGAGGTGGGCCGACCTGGGGATGATACCACACCAATTAGGGAAGTGAAGAAAATGGGAAAGGAGGATAAAACCCGGAAACCCTCCATGCGCGGTGTATGATAGGCCAGGAACTCCATGGACCGCCTTTGCTATTTGCTATCTCGGTTTGGGGCATTGGCGCACAAAACCAACACAGTCAAAATTGTCCCCTACCCAAAGTCCATTACTGGGATCAAACTCGGGAGGCAATGGTAGAGGGTCTATACTCTACCACTGGGGTATCCTCCCCCAGTTTTTTGATATAAAATGGCATTTTTCATGAAGATTTACTCAAAATTTAATGCTTAAGAGTATCAGTACATCTAGTGGTCCATTAAAGCTTAATATATATACTCTAATATAGAAAAGTACATTATAACATAAATGAAATTTACAATGTAAAATATGCAATCTCTGTTAGAACACGAAATGAACCAAAAGAATTAAGAAATAGGCCAGTTTAAATTGGATAATGAGGCTTTTTAAGTTGACAATGCTTATCAGAATCATCTTTACTGGTGAAGACTGATTGATTTTTATTGGCTGCTACTAACTCTATTGAGCTCTTTTTCAACTTTGTAAATAAGAATCGTTCTATTAATTCTCAACTGGTGGATTTTTTTCTAAAGACTTTCAAAAAATATCTTTTAATTTTTAAGATATATCAGCAGATAAAGAGTTTGACCCAAAGTTTAAAGGATTGTTAATTAATTTATACATTATAGTGCATAAACTCAAGGCTTTATTTTTTAGGTACAAGTTCCCCTGACTAAGTAATCTACTTTTAACTGAATAATAAAAAATTGTAACATATCTACATCACTAAAGGGCTGTGTGGTACTGCTGGACCCTAGAGCACTGATTTAAGGGTGTCTGCTCCTTGTTATCTATAAAGCTGTTACTTGAAGCTCCTTGTATTTCTCTAGAGAACAGTATTTATGATTTACCCGTTGGAACTCAAACCATGAGCATATTAATAAGAAATTATTACCCTCTCTAATAAAATTATTTTTATAGCTAGGATATTGTATATTCTTGTTAATGGAGAAACTTAAGGCTAACTAGGATGTTTCTCCATCAGGAAGTTGTTTTCTAAATCAAGAAAAAGTGTACTACTGATTAAATAGCAAGTACAGAACCCCAGTTATAACTACCTCCAAATTTGGTGGGTTTTTTAAAGGATATATATTCCCCTGAGAAATAATATCTCCTCCTAAATCAATAGTATCATTGACACTTTCAAATAAAGTAGTCATACTGAATAATATATCTTATAGATTTATGATAAAGATAATTCTTATCTCAAGGAGACTTTAACAAACCCTGAGGTATTGAACCCATCTATCCTAAGACCATCTATATTCTTTTAGTTAAGTTGGCTCATTCTTATAATACTATAGAAAACAAAAACTCATAAAAATTTATAACAATAATATATCTGAATTAGTTAGCACTAAAGGTTGTAGCTCCTTAATGATTCTGATATAAAGAAAACCCATACTATCGCTACCTTGGACTTTCAAATAAGATTTCATCTCACCTATACAAAATGAATTCAAAAAATTATACTAGAGTATTTTCCTACTTCTGTATACAAGGCCTAAGTCTTTGGAAAGATGTTGTAGTAACTCATCAAGTCAAAATGGGAGACGGTGCTCAATTTAGCTCTCAATTTTTAAAAGTCAAATGATGAAGGAGCAGAATACCAAAAAATTAACGCAACTACTGGAAGCTGTCTTGTTGGTGCCTTCTAAGAGTTCATGGCCCTCTCCTCTCTGGATGATTATTAAATAATGGGGAGATATAATTGTAAAGGACTATTGACGTGTATACTACATAATTAAAATGAAAAGTTACTCTCTTATCCGAACTATAACCTCCTACGTTTACTATCTAGGTCTCAGATCTTCTCTACCTGATTTAGATAGTGGGTACTGAAGGATAAAAATGACCTAAAGATCATTATTAATATGCTTTAATCATTAATGAGGATTGTTTATACCAACTGGAAATCCTTAGGGATTATGTAATACTCAGCGTTTTTAACAACGTGTCACAGATTAACATATGCATTTTTAAAACTATCATGCATGATAATAATGAACAAAATTATCTTAGTTAAAAAACTTTCAATGAACACCTCTAACATCTTAGGGAAATAAATAATCGTTCATAAAGTCATCAAATTAAACTAAAAACCTCTAAATTGTACATCTTTTCAACAAATGAAATCCATCAGTAATTTATGACGTGAGTTGGAATACTAATATGAAAGGCATAATTAAGGCTATTAAAAACTGAGCCCTCCTACTTTCTCCATGATATTCAAGTTTTTTTATTGGTTGTGTGTTACCAACGATAATACCTCCTTTCACAAAGTTGGCAGAGCATTTCTTTTATTTATTGACATGAATGTTCCCTTTGAGTGTAAAATTGAGCAGGAGTGATACTTCCAACTTTTACAAAAGCTTTAATATCTTTCCAAAGCTTATTTATAACACTTTTCCAACTATTTATTCTTTTTCTAATACAATTGATGTATCTAATGGGCTATTTTAGTCCAACAGGATGAAAATCTGGTGGATAACCTTATAGCTTACTATTTTAAAACCCTCTATAAAGGTTGTAACTATAGTGTACAATGCAAGGGCCTTTATAATTGATGGTGGGCATCATAAATTATGACCTTACATATATGGCATCCATTTTACATTCAGTGATCAATATCTCCTATGATGGCTTCAAAAATTAAAATCATTATAAATAAAGTAGGCAGGTGTTCTTTAAAACTTTAAAATTATGATTTTTTAATGTTTAAAGATTTAGGGCTTTCATAAGATTGAAAATGGGTAGTATCAATTGCCCATATTAGATGTGTCTGACGCGGCATGATATATAATCCATGACCTTATGGGGCGACTAGGATTATGGCCTCCAAAATATCTTATTTCATATGGATTTTTGAGTAAAACTAAGCATACCCCAGTCAAGGGCAGATACTTATAACTTTTAGTAGAAATTATAGCTAGACTTCATTCAACCATCAACTAGGATTGCTGTTATGCTGGAGGGACATCATATGTGGGCTTAATGGGGTTAAAGCCCCATTATAAGTTAAATTTATACTATACTGGAAAGGGATGGGCTTAACTATTCAAAAAGCTTTAGATACTTTAGCTACATATAGTATAAGAGTATGTAAACCACAATTCCAAATTACATATGATAGCTTATCTGCTCTAATCCATGTTATTAGTATGGTCATCTTTGGCCTTTTCCCATTTGAACATGGACATTAATATATAATACTAGGTGTATATTTTTTTGACTAAATGGATAAAAAATACCCCAGTTGCTTTTGCTTTAGCTAAAGCCATATGCATTTTCCTTTTTATCATTATACCCCTCCGTGGAATTCTATAGTGCTGTTATTAGATGATGGGTCGAGCTTCACTTCCTCTATGATATATGAATTGAATCATATAACTGGTATTTAACAAAGTCTTATTGCTACTAAACCCCTCCATCAATAGTACTGTTGAATGAGTTAATGTGACATTGGCTTCTATTCAATGTAAATTATCAACTTTTAATCTACACTGGCCAACTTATCTCCTATTGTTAATTATGACAAAAAAATCAGCTATTATACAAATAATGATATGTTCTCTTTTTAAGCCTTATATGGATAAAAAGCCTGTGTTACTAGATATTTTACACCATACAGCCTCTTCCTCTAGTGTTAAGAATGCAGAGTTAACTATGTTGAATCTGGTTAATAAACTTGTTTTGACTACAAGAGTTAGTGTTCACCTTCATTAATCAGACTACTAAACTTTTCTTTCTCGTTGCAAACACTTTTGCAACCCATTCAATTCAAGACTAAATCCAGTTTGATAATCTCATAGAGGGGATTAGTCTGCGCCCATGTCTGGGAGCAGTTGGGCAAGCAAAGCAAGAGGAAAAGGCGGAAGGCACGCGGCCTCTAACATTTGAAAATGCCCCGGAGAATCCGGCGGAATAGAAAAAAATTTAAAAAAACTGGCGGTCACAATTTCCCCGGAGATACTCGCGTGGCAAGCACGATGCAACCAGTACATCAATATGCCACATTCCCAGCCACTTTCGTCGGTGGAATTTGGAGTCCGTGTGTATCTGGACATCCAAAAAACGGCCCTATGGGAAAAATTTTGTGAAGATGTACACAAAATTTTCCCAACCATGGTGTACGTTGCACATCACTCCATGTCGCGTGGTTGGCTGGACCTAGGTTTTGAAAGCAAAATAGCAGCAGACGAGGCTGCAGTGGTGTGCGTAGTGGTCAACCTCCCCAAAGGGCAATGGGTCATCAAAACTAAACGCACCAGATGGACAAAATCGAACCAAATTTTCCTCACGTTTGACTTTTTGCCTACTATGGTAAAATGTGACATTTTGGAGCAACACCTGAAAGATGGTCTCACCATATATGGCAAAATACAATCTTTCAAAATGCAACGTTTCATGCTGATGCCGCACCTGTGCACCGGCAAAGCCATCGCAGTTCTGACCCCATCTGAGGAGATTGCAAAGGACCTAACCCAGATCCCACACTCCACCTTTATTGACATTGCAGGGCACACCACCCACCCATTCCGGGTAACCGTGGACAGCGCGCCCCCATTTGCACCCACTGTGATGTATTTGGCCATAAGGCACACGCGTGCCCCATTAAAGAGGGCGTTACATTCCAAGAGCACCCCTCGGCGGCCATGGCCAGCGGAGAGGCGCACTACAAACCAACTGCAAGCACCAAAGAGGCCTTCCTGTGGGGAGCACAAGGCTGCTACCTATTGGTAAAGCCCATCTCTCCGCAGGAGCAGAAGAAGGCCAAGCAGGCCCATAGGACTGCGGCCAAGGAAGCGGCCAAGGTCACCACCACCATCCCACACTCACAACGCCAGGAGGACATGGAGACCTTTGCGGTGGAAGCAACTCAGGAATCCATCACCCAATCAGATTGGGAGGCCCAAGCTGAATGGGCCACTCAATCCAAGGATCTGATGGGAGATTCGATCTCACCCAATCGCTGCACCCAAGCCCCAGTTGAAACCAACTTGGGACCTATCCCAAACAAAAAAAAAATTTTGCCCCACTCGACGGTGCACCGAACTTATCCGCACCGCAAAAATTCGTCCAACGTCGGGAAAACAAAAAACTGAAGGCCAAAGCCAACGTGACTCTTTCCACAAAAATCAACAAAAACCCCAATAGCATTGCTGCTAATACCCACGCTGCTGTGAAAGCCCGTGGGGACCTGGAAGAGGCTGGTGGGCCAGGGGGCCCACCCCTCACACCTAAGGTGCGATGGGGGAAACCTTCACTCTAGGGACGCTGAATATCGCCGGACTCAAGGCCTCCCCATCCCGGGCTAGGAAACTGAGTTTTTTACAAAACAATTTACCCGTGGATATCCTGGCCATCCAGGAAACCCACTGTCCACGAGGTTCTAAAGATGCTTGAAACAAAGCTCCTACCATCACTATCCTTTTGGTCGAAGCACTGTGGGGTGCTAATTCAGAAAAACAATTTTTTCAAATTTACATCTTCAGAAACATTCCTAAATGGCCGAGTGCTCGTTGTCACCTTCTCTTGGGCGATGTTGCACACACAATTGTCAACATTTACGCCCCAAACGGTGCATAAGAGCGTCGGAAATTTTCTCGTCGGTCAAATCCTTCCCGCTACCCCCCAATTCTTTCCTAATCGGTGACATGAACTGTTGGCTAACCTCACCAACGGACCGGTGGCCGCCCTCACCCCATGCCCCACAGGGTCATGTAGAACTACGCATTCTAAAAGCCACCCTTGGGTTAATGGATGCGCTGCCATGACATGCCCCACTGCTCAAAAATATGACGTGTCCCCACATCCACAATGGCTAATTAAGGTCCATGACCTGCATCAACCTTATTCTAGCGCCGGCGAAATTCCAACCCCATATCTCCCACTTCAAAACAACGAAAATGGAATTCTCCGACCACCAACTGGTCTTGATAACATACCACTTACCTGTCACAGTTGCAAAGGCCCCACATTGGTGCAAAATCTGCCCCCCAGAGCTTGCGTCGCCAGGATTTTCTACGTGGGTGGAAGAGGCAACTTTGGCAAAATCGTTTGTTGCACCGTTTTGCGCGGACCCCATTTCCACATGGGCAACTTTCAAAGAAGACACCATCTGCCACTATCGCCATCTCTCATCCAGACGCTCACGAGCCACATTGGCGGTTATATCGCATGCGCTGGTGGAATTGGCCCACTTGGAGTCCAACATTCTAGCCTCAGGATATAGCCCTGCATGGAGCCAGAAGTGGGCGGAGGCAGCCACCCACCTCAACGCACTTGAAAGGCAACACAAACATCGGGTTTGTGTCCAATACAGGGCCACATGCATCACTAAAGGTGACAAGTGTACTGCATACTTCTTCAAAAAATTTTTGCACCACGCCAGAGCGTGGCCTGCACACAGGTGCGAAGATTGGATAATTCTATCATGGACACACCAGCTGAAGTGGCAATCGAAATGCAAAGATATTACTCTGAGTTATACCAAGCTGAACCAATTCAGCTGGCCAAAATGGCGGAATTTCTCGACAGAGCTCATATCCGCACCATTTTCTGATACCCGGAAATATGAATTTAATTACTCTGAACAAATTATGGACTACTATTCGTGGTGCACCAAAACCAAAAATGCCCAGGCCCAGATAGCATTCCATATGAGTTCTACAAAAAATATTTTAAATACATATCCCCAATGCTGCTAGCCTCACTCAACCAAAGCCTGTTGGAAACGCGCCTCCTACCAGGAGGACATGAGGCTTTTACAGTCACACTCTTCAAGAAAGGGGATAGGCTAGACTTAGCCAACTGGCCCCCATTTCTCTAACAAACACAGACACCAAAATTTTAACAAAAATCATGGCTAACCATTTAGGGACTGTAGCATCTGCCACCATCTCTCCAGAACAATTCAGTTTCATCCCCAGAAGGTCAATTTGGGATAACGTGCACTCTGTGGCTAATGTGTGTCAGTCCACAGCCTCTGGGGCACTTGTATTCTTGGACCAACAAAAGGCCTATGATAGAGTAAACTGGAATACCTTAGGGCCTGCCTCCAACAATTCCGCCTACCTCCCCACTTCATTAACTGGGTGATGCTGCTCACGGAATCTGCAACAATGGCTGTGCGCGGCCCAGGTTTCCTAACGGATGTAGTCCATCCTCAAAGGGGCCTGTGACAAGGGGACCCCCTGAGCCCACTCTTATACAACTTCAGCCTTGACCCACTACTGCGAAATGTGAATGCCCAACTCACTGGGGTCCATGTGCCAGGCCAAACCCCAGTCAAGATGATGGCATTTGCAGATGATTGCATGGTGGGGGTGTCTAATAATAAAGATGCACGTGCGCTTGAAGCCCTCATCCAGGAATATTCCCGGGTTAAGCAACGCGGCACTGAACGCCTCCAAAACCGAAATCATCCTCCTTGGTCAGTTTCAGAACTGCTGGGCCCCAGCAAGTAGTTCCCAACCCATCCCAGCTGCTCGCCCAAGTCCACGCCTTACTAACTCAAAACACACTGCTCCACTGGTGCTCCCCTTTGTGCCGCGACCTACCATAGGACCGGTACGCCATCTGGGCGTGTGGTTGGAGGCAGGAGGATACGCGTCAGCAGTAATGGAGGGCCATATACTGGACAACGTGACGAAGCGAATCGCCTCTCTCAGAGCCCACCCTACTACCCTCACTGGCAGGGTTGTTCTTGCCAACTCTATGCTCCTATCCAAAGTATGGTTTGGAGCCCACGCCATCCCCTTCTCCCCAAGCTTCTTCAAATCCCTGTATGCTTTGCTACAAGGTTGGCTTTGGTCAGGCCGCCCTCCACCAGTACGGCTAGAGGTCATGTTTGACCCTCATCATCATGGTGGCATGGGCCTACTTGACTTCAAAGCCCATGCCGCCAAGATCCTAGGCACCTGGATTGCGGCCGTCACTGCTCCTACACTCCCATCCCAACACTGGTCCCGCGCGGCCCGCTCCAACTTCTCCCGAGCCTTGGGCCTCAACAATCCATCAAACCCCCACTCCCTGATGAAATACCTTGCATCACACACATCAGCCACAGGTCCTCACGGGACAAAAACCCACTACAAACGAATCCTACTCTCCATGCGAAGCGCAGAGTGGAGAATTCGTATTAGTGGACATACAACCTGAAGAGGCCGCCCCTCTCCTCAGTTCACACAAGAGGTACAGGGGCTACCCATCCATGATGGCGTGATCCCCATTCGACCCCAAGTCCTATCCAGGGTGGACTACCTGGACATGATGGACATCCCTTATTCTACTAAGACCCAAAAGACTATCTGGAAATACGCACACCATCCTCTGTTGCAGCCTTAAGACCGTTCCCATGTGTGGCGCTGCCTGAGGCGGGTGTATCGTACAGCTGAGCGCTCTAATGCTTTACACTCATCCTGTGTCGTGTGTGGCCAGTATGGAACGCTGTTTCACCGCCTGGAGAAGTGCCCCACCTTTAAAGTAATATGGCGCGAAGTCCAACGTCTGCTAGGCCAGGATCAAACACATCCCTTCAGTTTGTCAAGAGATATGTTTGCTTCATCAATGGCCTCCCCCTCCCACCCTCCCTTCGTGCTCTGGTGGTTGCAATCGCCATGTGGACTATCCACACGATTGTCTTGGATGCCATCGCCGGATCCATCCCCACCCTCCCTGAAGCTGTCCACAGATTCCAGTCTCATTTGGTGGATCACTTTCAAGCGTGGATGTTTGGATATCTCCCACCGCGTCGCCAACAGCTGGTCTCCTCCTGGTTCCCAGTCTGGTTCATCAAATCAGACCCCTTCCTCCACACGTGCTCAATAGTGGCTACGCCCCTACACACGTTCCCTCCCCTTCCCATAAGTGGCGTTCCCGCTGGCAACAAGAGATAGCATCGCTTCTCTGGGGTGCCTCACCTGGTACTGAGTTTTGTCTCGTCTGAGTCATATTCGGAAGTGTCCGTCCCATGGTCGGCCTTCCCCACAATAAATTTAAATATATAAAGCATATATATTGTAGTTAAACATATTAAAGCCTAATTATTAAAATAACGATTTCTATATGACAGAATCTTGATATGGCACTGTTAAGGATGAGATTCTGATTGAGCAATTGATAGGGAATTGCCCCTCACACAAGGACTAAAATGCCCCCTCTAAATTTTCATCAAGATCCAAGTATCTTGATCAGCTCTTTGTAATACTGTTATTGAAATTTCTTCAACAAAAATTGATGATGCTCCTTAAAGAGAAGGTATTATCTCAATTATAAATTTTTTTGGACATAAATTAAGTAAAGTATCATTGTTGTTATTTTAGATTATATAAATAAACCGTATTTGGCTTATAGTGCATCATCGCTTCTAAACCACCAAGTGTAGAAATTATCTTTCATGTTATTAAACCAGCCACGCTTCTTGTATTAGCAGTCGGCTCTTCACCAAAAATCTGAGTTCCAAGACTTGTAGGTACAACAGGTCACTAAGATGAGCTCTATAAGGACCCAAAGCCCAAAATGCAAAAGATGGTCATAAAAAGTTGCGGGAAAAGCACTGATAAAATCTATAATAGGCTGAATTAGACTTTTTCAGTATTTAAAAATTATTTGAGGTATGCCGACCAGGGGATGGACATTACTAATACTCAAAGAGCAAAATAACTGAAAGAAAGAATGAATGGAGCAAAACAACCAATACAAAAACCTCCAACCAGACTTTTCTTTCTCGTTGCAAACACTTTTGCAACCCATTCAATTTAAGACTAAATCTAGTTTGATAATCTCATAGAGGGAATTAGTCTGCGCCCATGTCTGGGAGCAGTTGGGCAAGCAAGGCAAGAGGAGCAGGCGGAAGGCCCGCGGCCTCTAACGTTTAAAAATGCCCCGGAGAATCTGGCAGAATAGAAAAAAATCTAAAAAAACTGGCGGTCACAATTTCCCTGGAGATACTCGTGTGGCAAGCACGATGCAACCAGTACATCAACACGCCACATTCCCAGCTACTTTTGTCGGTGGAATTCGGAGTCCATGTATATCTGGACATCCAAAAAATGGCCCTATGGGAAAAATTTTGTGAAGATGTACACAAAATTTTCCCAACCATGGTGTACGTTGCACCTCACTCCATGTCGCACAGTTGGCTGGACTTAGGTTTTGAAAGCAAAATAGCAGCAGATGAGGCTGCAGCGGTGCGCATAGTGGTCGACCTCCCTGAAGGGCAACAGTCATCGAAACTAAATGCACCAGATGGACAAAATCAAACCAAATTTTCCTCACGTTTGACTTTTTGCCTACTACGGTAAAACGTGATATTTTGGAGCAACACCTGAAAGATGGTCTCACCATATATGGCAAAATACAATCTTTCAAAATGCAACATTTCACGCTGATGCCACACCTGTGCACTGGCAAAGCCATCGCAGTTCTGACCCCAACCAAGGAGATCATGAAGGACCTAACCCAGATCCTGCACTCCACCTTTATTGACATCGCAGGGCACACCACCCACCCATTCTGGGTAACCGTGGACAGCGCGCCCCCATTTGCACCCACTGTGATGCGTTTGGCCATAAGGCGCACGCATGCCCCAACAAAGAGGGCGTCACCTTCCAAGAGCACCTCTCGGTGGCCATGGCCAGCGGAGAAGCGCACTATGAACCAACCACAAGCACCAAGAAGGCTTTCCCATGGGTAGCACAAGGCTGCTACCTATTGGTAAAGCCCATCTCCCCACAGGAGTGGAAGAAGGCCAAGAAGGCCCATAGGACCGCGGCCAAGGAAGCAGCCAAAGCCACCACCATCCCACACTCACAACGCCAGGAGGACATGGAGACCTTCGCGGTGGAAGCAACTTGGGAATCCATCACCCAATCAGATTGGGAGGCCCATGCCGAATGGGCCACTCAATCCGAGAATCTGATGGGAGATTCAATCTCACCCAATCGCTACACCCAAGCCCCAGTCAAAACTGACTTGGGACCTATCCCAAACAAAAATTTTTTTGCCCCACTCGACGGTGTACCAACCTTATCCGCACTGCAAAAAATTCGTCCGACGTCAGGAAAACAAAAAGTAAAGGCCAAAGCCAACGCGACTCTTTCCGCAAAAATTAATAAAAACCCCGATAGCGTTGCTGCTAATACCCGCACTGCTGTGAAAGCCCGTGGGGACCTGGAAGAGGCTGGTGGGCCCAGGGGCCCACCCCCTTGCACCTAAGGTGCGATGGGGGAAACCTTCACTCTAGGGATGCTGAATATCGCCAGATCAAGGCCTCCCCATCCTGGGCTAGAAAACTGAGTTTTTACAAAACAATTTACCCGTGGATATCCTAGCCATCCAGGAGTCCCACTGTCTATGAGGTTCTGAGGAAGCTTGGAAAACAATGCTCCTACCATCCCTATCCTTTTGGTCAAAGCACTGTGGGGTGCTAATTCAAAAAACAATTTTTCAAGTTTACATTTTCAGAAACATTCCTAAATGGCCAAGTGCTCGTTGTCACCTTCTCATGGGCCAATGTTGCACACACAATCGTCAACATTTACACCCCAAACGGTGCACAAGAGCATTGGGAATTTTTCTCATCAGTCAAATCCCTCCTGCTACCCCCAATTCTTTCCTAATTGGTGACATGAACTGTTGGCTAACCTCACCAACGGACTGGTGGCCACCCTCACCCCATGCCCCACAGGGTCATGTAGAATTTACGCGTTCTAAAAGCCACCCTTGGGTTAATAGATGCGCTGCTGTGACATGCCCCACTGCTCAAAAACATGATGCATCCCCACATTCACAACGGCCAATTAAGGTCCATGACCTGCATCAACCTTATTCTAGCACTGGCAAAATTCCAACCCTACATCTCTCACTTCAAAACAACGAAAATGGAATTCTCCGACCACTGACTGGTCTCAATAACATACCACGTACCCATCACAGTTGCAAAGGCCCCAAATTGGTGCAAAATCCGCCCCCCAGAGCTCGCGTCGCTAGGATTTTCCATGTGGGTGGAAGAGGCAACTTTGGGAAATTGTTTGTTGCACCATTTTGCGTGGACCCCATTTCCACATGGGCAACTTTCAAAGAAGACACCATCTGCCACTATCGCCATCTCTCATCCAGACGCTCACGAGCCACATTGGCGGTTATATCGCATGCGCTGGTGGAATTGGCCCACTTGGAGTCCAACATTCTAGCCTCAGGATATAGCCCTGCATGGGGCCAGAAGTGGGCGGAGGCAGCCACCCACCTCAACGCACTAGAAAGGCAACACAAACATCAGGTTTGTGTCCAATACAGGGCCAAGTGCATCACTAAAGGCGACAAGTGCACCGCATACTTCTTCAAAAAAATTTTGCACCACGCCAGAGTGTGGCCTGCACACAGGTGCGAAGATCAGATAATTCTATTGTGGACACACCAGCTGAAGTGGCAGTCAAAATGCAAAGATATTACTCCGAGTTATACTGAGCTGAACCAATTCAGCTGGCTGAAATGGCAGAATTTCTCGACAGAGCTAATATCCGCACCATTTTCCAATACCCAGAAATAATGATTTTAATTACTCTGAACGAATTATGGACTACCATTCACAGTGCGCCAAACCAAAAATGCCCAGGCCCAGATGGTATTCCATACGAGTTCTACAAAACTATTTTAAATATATATCCCCATTGCTGCTAGCCTCACTCAACCAAAGCCTGTTGGAAATGCGCCTCCTACCAGGAGGACATGAGCCTTTATGGTCATACTCTTCAAGAAGGGGATAAGCTAGACTTAGCCAACTGGCACCCCATTTCTCTAACAAACACAGACACCATATTTTAACAAAAATTATGGCTAACCATTTAGGGACTGTAGCATCTGCCACCATCTCCCCAGAACAATTCGGTTTCATCCCCAGAAGGTCAATTTGGGATAACGTGCACTCTGTGGCTAATGTGTGTCAGTCCACAGCCTCTGGGGCACTTGTATTCTTGGACCAACAAAAGGCTTATGATAGAGTAAACTGGGAATACCTTAGGGCCTGCCTCCAACAATTCGCCTACCTCCCCGCTTCATTAACTGGGTGATGCTGCTCACGGAATCTGCAACAATGGCTGTGCGCGGCCCAGGTTTCCTAACGGATGTAGTCCATCCTCAAGGGGCCTGCGACAAGGGGACCCCCTGAGCCCACTCTTATACAACTTCAGCCTTGACCCACTACTGCGAAATGTGAATGCCCAACTCACTGGGGTCCATGTGCCAGGCCAAACCCCAGTCAAAATGATGGCATTTGCAGATGATTGCGTGGCAGTGGTGTCTAATAACAAAGATGCACGCGCGCTTGAAGCCCTCATCCAGGAATATTCCTGGGTAAGCAACGCGGCACTGAACGCCTCCAAAACCGAAATTATCCTCCTTGGTCAGTTTCAGAACTGCTGGGCCCCAGCAAGTAGTTCCCAACCTGGCCCATCTGCTCACCCACGTCCACGCCTTACTAACTCAAAACACACCGCTCCACTGGTGCTCCCTTTGTGCCACGACCTACCATAGGACTGGTACGCCATCTGGGCGTGTGGTTGGAGGCAGGTGGATACGCGTCAGCAGTAATGGAGTGCCATATACTGGACAACGTGACGAAGCGAATCGCTTCTCTCAGAGCCCACCCTACTACCCTCACTGTCAGGGTTGTTCTTGCCAACTCTATGCTCCTATCCAAAGTCTGGTTCGGAGCCCACGCCATCCCCTTCTCCCCAAGCTTCTTCAAATCCCTGTATGCTTTGCTACAAGGTTGGCTTTGGTCAGGCCGCCCTCCACCAGTACGGCTAGAGGTCATGTTTGGCCCTCATCATCATGGTGGCATGGGCCTACTTGACTTCAAAGCCCATGCCGCCAAGATCCTGGGCACCTGGATTGCAGCCGTCACTGCTCCTACACTCCCATCCCAACACTGGTCCCGCGCGGCCCGCTCCAACTTCTCCTGAGCCTTGGGCCTCAACAATCCATCAAACCCCCACTCCCTGATGAAATACCTCTCATCACACACATCAGCCACAGGTCCTCACGGGACCAAAACCCACTACAAACGAATCCTACTCTCCATGCGAAGCGCAGAGTGGAGAATTCGTATTAGTGGACATACAACCTGAAGAGGCCGCCCCTCTCCTCAGTTCACACAAGAGGTACAGGGGCTACCCATCCATGATGGGGTGATCCCCATTCGACCCCATATCCTATCCAGGGTGGACTACCTGGACATGATGGACATCCCTTATTCCACTGAGACCCAAAAGACTATCTGGAAATACGCACACCATCCTCTGTTGCAGCCTCAAGTCCGCTCCCATGTGTGGCGCTGCCTGAGGCGGGTGTATCATACAGCTGAGTGCTCTAATGCTTTACACTCATCCTGTGTCGTGTGTGGCCAGTATGGAACGCTGTTTCACCGCCTGGAGAAGTGCCCCACCTCTAAAGTAATATGGCGCGAAGTACAACGTCTGCTAGGCCAGGATTAAACACATCCCTTTTTTT
Source organism: Massospora cicadina (assembly GCA_022478985.1). Taxonomy (NCBI): domain Eukaryota; kingdom Fungi; phylum Entomophthoromycota; class Entomophthoromycetes; order Entomophthorales; family Entomophthoraceae; genus Massospora; species Massospora cicadina. The sequence continues at coordinate 141,541 of JAKSZP010007915.1, forward strand.
TTTAGTACTAGATGGTTAAACACATCCCTTCAGTCTGTCAAGAGATATGTTTGCTTCATCAATGGCCTCCTCCCTCCCACCCTCCCTCCGTGCTCTGGTGGTTGCAATCGCCATGTGGACTATCCACACGATTGTCTTGGATGCCATCGCTGGATCCATCCCCACCCTCCCTAAAGCTGTCCACAGATTCCGGTCTCATTTGGTGGATCACTTTCAAGCGTGAATGTTTGGATATCTCCCACTGCATCGCTGACAGCTGGTCTCCTCCAGGTTCCCAGTCTGGTTCATCAAATCAGACCCCTTCCTCCACACGTGCTCAATAGTGGCTATGTCCCCTACACACGTTCCCCCCTTCCCATAAGTGGCGTTCCCGCTGGCAACAAGAGATAGCATCGCTTCTCTGGGGTGCCTCCCCTGGTACTAAGTTTTGTCTCATCTGAGTCATATTTGGAATTGTCCGTCCCATGGTCAGCCTTCCCCACAATAAATTTAAATTTAAAAAAAACCTCCAACCAGGAGGGAGCAGAAACTGCTAACCCACCATGGCAGAGGGTGAGGGGTTTGGACGTCTTTTATGCAGACATATTCACCATGACAATATTATTATAATTGTATAAATGGACTAAAGCGGAGAGCCAGGGCATTGGGGCATCAGCGTAGTGTGGGTTGATGATGGTGTAATTTGAGTTCTCATACTCATCATCAAGATCAGTTTGGTAGACAGGTTTAACAAATTACGTTAAGTGACTTTCAGCTTGAATGTGGGCATTGGTGATTTAGGAAAATTTGAATTACTTTGGTGGGTGATTTTAGCAGATGGGTCAACTTCTGTTAGTTTAGCAACTTGCATGACAGCAGCTTCAGCACTGTCAAATAATATAGTGATTTTGCTTCAGGCTGATTTGGGTAAATCAGGAGTGTAGTAGTACTGTGGTCATAGATTTTTCAGTATTATTTAGAAATCATTAAGTAATTATGAGGCGCAAAGCATATAATTATCATAATGAACACTAATTTTTCTAGTAGGGTGCAAATAAATGATAAATAAGTAGTTATTTAAATTTTGTTAATAATCAGTTAGAGCCCAAGAAGAGACATAAATAAATATGTTGAAGTTTTTAGGCGTAGAATAAAATTAATTTAAACCATTCATAAAAGTGGTGAACGTTACCTAAATTGCCAGTTCCTTAACACCGTCATGGAGAACCTATTTAATGTTGTTACCCTCTTATATTCCCGTTGACTTCCTAAAGGAGTTACAATTCATTATCTTAACATCTATTTTTTGAAAGTTGCATGATTAACAATTATGTAAAGGGATCTTTGTTTTATCACTGGCCTCTACCATCACCAAGCCACCACTAGTTTTGCTCAACTTCAAGAAATGTTAAACCAGGCAGAAAACTAGATTTTCTATTATTATGATGATATGTGTAGAAAGAGGTCCTTTTACTCGTCACTTCACAGTTCAAGGTTGACTGCCCCAATTATATCTTCTTCATATAGAGTGACTTTATGGAGAAGGTCTAAATTATTTAGTATAGGTAGCCTATGATAAAGATCTACACAAAAAAATATAAGGTTTGATAATTAAGGTATTTTCTCTATTTAAAATAGTAGAATGAATTTATAGTTGAATCACTTCATTCAGGAGTTGGTAGAGCTCATATGATGAGGATCATCGACTATCATACAATACAATTGATCAAGGGGATTAATAGGTCAGGAAAGGGTTTGAATGGGATCTAATGGGGTCAACGTCAATAAAAATCATTTTAAGGAAAACAATAAAGGAGTTAGGATTGAGTTATATTTAAAAGTCTAACTAAGAATCAATTCAATCAAATATCCAACACTTTCCCCCTTGACTTGTTTACCATTCAATCTACAATGGGAGAATTTTCAGATTTATAATAAGGTCATGGAAACTTGGCATGGATATGATTGACTATTTGTTAATTAATTAGCCTAAAATAGTGATTAATTTTTGTAGTGACTCATTAACTTACAACATATGGCTCTTTCCATAGATTATCCAACTTATGCATCCTGCTGAATCTATAAGTATCCATTAAGCTACTCAATTACTGGATGCAAAGCTCGCCACAATAAAACAATTCAAATCATCATTTTCCTTTTGATGATTATTCAGGTTTGGCTTCCCCATAGGCCTCACCTGAATCTTAATGAGAAATTATACAAGTGGTCAAAATAATTGGATGGACAATTTTACCGTTGTCATTATAACTGACTTTGAGCTCTGCTAGTTGGCAGGCTAACCAGTATGAAGACTGGTCAGCCCTTGCCATTTTGCCTTAGGCGTCGGGGCTATTAGCGGCGGCTAACCCCTTAGCATGTCACCCATGTCATTTCAGGGATCCCCTTTTACCTAAACTACAACCAACAAAATAGATATAAATTCTAACAAAAGGTAGAATAGGCAAAGGGAGATATTTATTGAAAGGGAAGCGCCAGGTATTTATACTATTTACAAAAGGGCTACTGCGCCCATTGCCAACCTATTGGCTCTTCCGCTGGTTCTTCCAGCCAACCACTTCTCTTCCTCTTCTTCTTCTCTTTTTGCATTATTCTTCCCTGGCGTTGACCCTCTTGCTACATCCTTCCAAATGTCTGAATTAGTTTTGGTTCATACTCAGCCTTAAGTTGCTGGTGAAACATATAAATAATCTAAATAAATGTCATATATGGATTTGACCTTCAAATTAATAATAATGCGCCAGAAACTACTTTGGTCACTCACTTTTGACTTGGAATATCTTGGCATCTCGCTGACATCTATTCACATCTGTCTTGATATAAATGAGGCACTGGAAACAACCTCAGCCGCCTAGAACTCATAATTGTTGGATCCGCCAACATTGAATCAATACAGGCAGCAAACATCTGAAGCAATACATTGGCTTTCTGCTGGAAATCCCACAACGGACCACGAATGGCCATTGGTGTCAACTACTGATCCTGCTGACAGACTGGATCATCCTTGGCTATTAGTCACCGGTGATCCTTCTACTAATTTGGGGCCACCAATTGGCCCCAATTGAACCAAAAATACCAAACTCAGAGGAATACTAATTTTGGCTCAACCCAAATTGGGGAGCAACTAACCAGCAATTGAACCAATTAACACGAAATTCAGTCAATAAACCATTCTGATGGGATTGGCTATATCATTCCAAATAACGCTGAATCATTGGAGGATTCCATCTGGTTAAAATCACGACAAACATTTTTATTAATAATGGAATGCAATTAGGGTGGTTAAATCAGGCTGTCAACCATATATAGGCTGAAAGGGCTTGTGCCCTACACCAATTCAGTAGCTAATATTATATGAAAAATCAGTTGAGTCCACATATACGGCCTATTGTTACAGAGAATTTCTGGAAATCTTCAGAGAATTTTTACTAATGTATGCTTGGCGTATTCCATCATTATGTTGGTTGTGAGATGATAAGGGACAGTAAAAACTCCCTAGATTCCCATAGGCTCATTTAACTTGGGAACAACTCATGAAATTAAATAGGTGGCATTGTCTGTGAGTTAACTTGAGAACAACTATTCCAGTTTATTATTTGTTCCAATAAAAATTTTGCATTAACTATATATCCAAGATCCCTGAAAATCCAAGACTTTACCCATTTAGTGAAATGATTGAAGAATAATATGATATATTTATAGTTAAGGACACTAGTTGAGAAAGGTCCTAATATATCAATAGGCACTGTCTGCCAAGCAAAATTAAGATAGACTAGCCAATAAGAGCCATTAGCTTATAGAGATGATTTGCTTAATAATTGTGGCATCTTATTAAAACATCTTGAATGTTAAATTTTAAGTATTCCTCATAACATCATTGTTAAATTTTTCTAAGGTCTTCACTAAGCTTCCATTCCCTATGGCGTGATAATCTTGCATAGTTATCTCCAGGAGGGCAGAAGGTAGAGGTAGATCCTTCATTCACTCCCCACTGTTTTGCATAGTTGTCTAACCTAAATCTTGGTGCCCTTCATGAGCCAATCCAGGGCGCAGCAAATCAGAGGTTTCTCATAAGCATATTTTTTGCTCTTATCTTTTAAAATAGCTGATTCACAAAAGGATTAAGGGCTGCAGTAAAAGGAAGCCATGAAAACATCAGCATACTGTTGGGTATTCCCTGATCCATAAACTATCTCATAATTGTAGACCTGTATTTCAAGGCCCTTCTTGCTAACTGACCCTCAGGCTCTTTGAAATTATATAACCATCACAAAGAAGCATGGTCAGTAACTATTTGGACCGAGTTCCATTTTGTAGACTCAAAACTGTTTACAAGCATATATGACAACTAAACATTCTTAATGGTTAATGTGTAGTTATGCTTATGCTTGTCTAGGGTACTTCCATAAAAGGCTACCAGGTGCTCCTCTCCATCAGCTCCTATCTGAAAAGATTTGATTCTATAGCTATGAGGAATGTATTGAACTTCTTTAAAGAAAGCTGTTCAAACCTAGTGTATCCTAGAATAGGAGCTTCATTTAAAGCCTCTTCAGCCAAATTAAAAATACTATGCATCCTTGTTATCAATGGAAGATGATTCCTCACTGCAATAAATTGTTTAAGGGCTCAGCGAGTTGTGCAATCAAGTATGTATTGGCGGTAATATGCAATTATTCCGATAGATATTTGTATATCTTGCTTACTTTCAGGTTCTCTCATGCAATTGATGGCATTGAGCTTCTAAGGTTGTCCTATTCCTTGAGTGACAACAATGCGTCCCAGATATTCCATTAGGTACCCAAAAAACTAGCAATTACATGGATTAATTTTTAACTGAGCTTGGACTAACCTTTCAGACTTCTTCTAAATGCGCTAGTTGTTTGGTGTCAAGAAAATTATATGACTTGACAATTAGTCAACTATCTGGTAGATCGTATTTATGATTTGAGTTGAGCCTTGATATTGAGTGATAGATGATTTGTACACGAAGTGAACAAACAAAGTAATAATGGCTTGGAGGATTGTGAGAATTCCATCAAGGATTGATGATAGAATAACTTCCCTAAATTTGTATCAGAAATATATTTTCTAAGCTGAATGGTGAAAGCTGACAAGGAATACCAAGGATTAAAGGTTGGGCGTGAGACTGAAAAGAGGAGTCTTTTGAAGAAGTAAGATGGTAGGAAGAGTTAATGGACCATCTAGTACTAAAAAAGAGTTAATGGAATTAGTCATTAGAGTGTATATTAGTTAGAATAGGTATTGTGTTGTAATAGCTCCTTATTAAGTACTTTATTATTTTCAAGGATCAGCAATCCTCATATTGCTTGTCCATTGCTCAGTGTGTTTTACCCTATGCAACCAGTTGAGTGAAAACAACTAGTTCAGCCAAAAGTAAACAGTGGTGTTAACTATAGGGGGCCGATTGATCAACACATTAAAAGTTTTATATTCGCCAAAGTCATGGTGCAAATGGCTCATTTTGATGGGTACTACCCCAGTATATTGAGTTATCTCAATATGCGGAACTGAAGCTTGCCTTGGATATCCTTCTTCAGGTTTAAGAAATGCTATTCCAAGAAAATAAAAGTATAACAGATCAGTTTGCCATGGCCTTTCACCAACTGCACCTGGTGGGTGACCAAACCAACCAACTTGCCAACTGCTTGGGTGACACTACAGAGCAGCTATACTGTGCTGAGCGTAAATGGAATAGTTGTGCTGGGATGAAAGGGGTCTGCATCAACAAGCTGCCCCATTTAACAGAAATGGCAATATACCCAGATTCTTTAAGCATTTTGAATTTTAGGTAGAAGGGACTTCCAATTGGCAGAAAGCTGAACTGTTGTTATCCACTATAGATGTCAAGAGTGCCAGCCAGGTTACCTAGTGCTTTAATAGTAGTACCATAATGTATCATGAGGTAAAGGAGACCGTTATTTGCCTGTTTGGGGGTGCGGCGAAAAGGGCATGACGCAAGGCAGAGTTATTGACTAACCAGTTTCAAAAGAACAAGTCATTAGTGGAGTTTGCAGAGAAGTTTCGGCTGAGGATTCATGTGTTGCTGGGAGAAAATATCTTAACTAATAAGGGGGCGGTCATGAAACTTTGCTTTCTCATTGCAAACACTTTTGCAACCTATTCAATTCAAGACTAAATCTAGTTTGATAATCTCATAGAGGAGATTAGTCTGCGCCCATGTCTGGGAGCAGTTGGGCAATCAAGGCAAGAGGAGCAGGCGGAAGGCCCGCGGCCTCTAACGTTCAAAAATGCCCTGGAGAATCCGGCGGAATAGAAAAAAATCTAAAAAACCTGGCGGTCACAATTTCCCCAGAGATACTCGCGTGGCAAGCACGATGCAACCAATACATCAACACGCCACACTCCCAGCCACTTTTGTCGGTGGAATTTGGAGTCCATGTGTATCTGGACATCCAAAAACGGCCTTATGGGAAAAATTTTGTGAAGATGTACACGAAATTTTCCCAACCGCGGTATACGTTGCACCTCACTCCATGTCGCACAGTTGGCTGGACCTAGGTTTTTAAAGCAAAATAGCAGCAGATGAGGCTGCAGCAGTATGCATAGTGGTTGACCTCCCTGAAGGGCAACGGTCATCGAAACCAAATGCACCAGATGGACAAAATCAAACCAATTTTCCTCACATTTGACTTTTTGCCTACTACAGTAAAACGTGATATTTTGGAGCAACACCTGAAAGATGGTCTCACTATATACGGTGAAATACAATCTTTCGAAATGCAACATTTCATGCTGATGCCACACCTGTGCACTGGCAAAGCCATCGCAGTTCTGACCCCAACTGAGGAGATCATGAAGGACCTAACCCAGATCCTGCACTCCACCTTTATTGACATTGCAGGGCATACCACCCACCCATTCTGGGTAACCGTGGACAGCGCGCCCCCCATTTGCACCCACTGTGACGCGTTTGGCCATAAGGTGCACGCATGCCCCATCAAGGAGGGCGTCACATTCCAAGAGCACCCCTCGGTGGCCATGGCCAGCGGAGAGGCGCACTATGAACTGACCGCAAGCACCAAGGAGGCTTTCCCATGGGGAGCACAAGGCTGCTACCTATTGGTAAAGCCCATCTCCCGCAGGAGCGGAAGAAGGCCAAGCAGGCCTGTAGGGCCACGGCCAAGGAAGCGACCAAGGCCACCACCACCATCCCACACTCACAACGCCAGGAGGACATGGAGACCTTCGCAGTGGAAGTGACTCGGGAATCCATCACCCAATCAGATTAGGAGGCCCATGCTGAGTGGGCCACTCAATCTGAGGATCCGATGGGAGATTCAATCTCACCCAATCGCTGCACCCAAGCTCCGGTCAAAACTGACTTGGGACCTATCCCAACCAAAAATTTTTTTGCCCCACTTGATGGTGCACCAAACTTATCCGCACCGCAAAAAATTCGTCCATCGTCGGGAGAACAAAAAGCAAAGGCTAAAGCCAATGTGACTCTTTCCGCAAAGATCAACAAAAACTCTGATAGCATTACTGCTAACACCCACGCTGCTGTGAAGGCCTGTAGGGACCTGGAAGAGGCTGGTGGGCCTGGGGGCCCACCCCTCACACCTAAGGTGTGAAGGGGGAAACCTTCACTCTAGGGACACTGAATATTGCAGGACTCAAGGCCTCCCCGTCCCAGGCTAGGAAACTGAGTTTTTTATAAAACAATTTACCCGTGGATATCCTGGCCATCCAGGAGTCCCACTGTCCATGAGGTTCCGAGGAATCTTGGAAAACAATACTCCTCCCATCCCTATCCTTTTGGTCAAAGCACTGTGGGGTGCTAATAAAAAAATAATTTTTTCAAATTCACATCCTCAGAAACATTCCTAAATGGCTGAGTGCTCGTCGTCACCTTATCATGGGCTGACGTTGCACACAAAATCATCAATATCTACGCCTCAAATGGTGCACACGAGCGTCAGTAATTTTTCTCGTCAGACAAATCCCTCCTGCTACCCCCCGATTCTTTCCTATTTGGTGACATGAACTGTTGGCTAACCTCACCGACGGATTGGTGGCTGCCCTCACCCCACGCCCCACAGGGTCACGTAGAACTTCATGTTCTAAAAGCCACCCTTGGGTTAATGGATGTGCTGCTGCAACATGCCCCACTGCTCAAAAACATGATGCGTCCCCACGTCCACAATGGCCAATTAAGGTCCATGACCTGCATCAACCTTATTCTAACCCGGCGAAATTCCAACCCCACATCTCCCACTTCAAAACAATGAAAATGGAATTCTCCGACCTCTGACTGGTCTTGATAACATACCACTTACCTGTCACAGTTGCAAAGGCCCCACATTGGTGCAAAATCCGCCCCCTTGAGCTTGCGTCGCTAGGATTTTCCACATGGGTGGAAGAGGCAACTTTGGTGAAATTGTTTGTTGCACCATTTTGCGCGGACCCCATTTCCACATGGGCAACTTTCAAAGAGGACACCATCTGACCCTATCGCCAACTCTCCTCCAGATGCTCACAAGCCACATTGGCGGTTATCTCGCACATGCTGGTGGAATTGGCCCACTTGGAGTCCAACATTCCAGCCACAGGATACAGCCCTGCATGGGGCTGGAAGAAGGTGGAGGCAGCTGCCCAACTCAACGCACTCAAAAGGCAACACAAACATCAGATTTGTGTCAAATACAGGGCCACACGCATCACTAAAGGTGACAAGTGCACCACATACTTCTTTAAAAAAAATTTTGCACCATGCTGAGCGTGGCCTGCACACAGGTGCAAAGATCAGATAATTCTATTGCAGACACACTGGCTGAAGTGGCAATCGAAATGCAAAGATATTACTCCAAGTTATACTGAGCTGAACCAATTCAGCCGGCCAAAATGGCGAATTTCTCAACCGAGCTCATATCCGCACCATTTTCTGATACCCAGAAATAATGAATTTAATTACTCCGAATGAATTATGGACAGCCATTCGCGGTGCGCCAAACTGAAAATGTTTAGGCCCAGATGGCATTCCATATGAGTTCTACAAAAAATTTAAATATATATCCCCATTGCTGCTAGCCTCACACAAATAAAGCCTGCTGGAAATGCGCCTCCTACCAGGAGGACATGAGGCCTTTACTGTCACACTCTTCAAGAAAGGGGATAATCTTGACTTAGCCAACTGGCGCCCCATTTCTTTAACAAACACAGACACCAAAATTTTAACAAAAATCATGGCTAACCATTTAGGGACAGTAGCATCTGCCACCATGTCCCCAGAACAATTCAGTTTCATCCCCAGAAGGTCGATTTGGGATAACGTGCACTCTGTGGCTAATGTGTGTCAGTCCACAGCCTCTGGGGCACTTGTATTCTTGGACCAACAGAAGGCCTATGATAGAGTAAACTGGGATACCTTAGGGCCTGCCTCCATCAATTCCGCCTACCCCCCACTTCATAAACTGGGTGATGCTGCTCACGGAATCTGCAACAATGGCAGTGCGTGGCCCAGGCTACCTAACGGTAGTAGTCCGCCCTCAAAGGGGCCTGCGACAAGGGGACCCTCTCAGCCCACTCTTATACAACTTCAGCCTTGACCCACTACTGCGAAATGTGAATGCCCACCTCACTGGGGTCCATGTGCCAGGCCAAACCCCAGTCAAGATGATGGCATTTGCAGATGATTGCGTGGTGGAGGTGTCTAATAACAAAGATGCACACGCGCTTGAAGCCCTCATCCATGATATTCACGGGTAAGCAATGCGACACTGAACGCCTACAAAACTGAAATCATCCTCCTTAGTTGGTTTCAGAACTGCTGGGCCCCAGCAAGTAGTTCTCAACCTGGCCCATTTGCTCGCCCACATCCACACCTTACTAACTCAACAAACGCCGCTCCACTGGTGCTCCCCTTCGTTCCACATCCTACCATAGGACCGGTGCGCCATCTGGGCGTGTGGATGGAGGCAGGCGGATATGCGTCAGCAGTAATGGAGTGCCGTATACTGGACAACGTGAAGATGCGAATCGCCTCTCTCAGAGCCCACCCTACTACCCTCACTGGTAGAGTTGTTCTTGCCAACTCTATGCTCCTATCCAAAGTCTGGTTTGGAGCCCACGTTATCCCCTTCTCCCCAAGCTTCTTCAAATCCCTGTATGCTCTGCTGCAAGGATGGCTTTGGTCAGGCCGCCCTCCACCAGTACGGCTAGAGATCATGTTTGGCCCTCATCATCAAGGTGGCATAGGCCTGCTTGATTTTAAAGCCCATGCTGCCAAGATCCTGGGCACCTGGATCGCGGCCGTCACCGCTCCTACACTCCCATCCCAACACTGGTCCCGTGCGGCCTGCTCCAACTTCTCCTGAGCCTTGGGCCTCAACAATCCATCAAACCCACACTCCCTGATGAATTACCTCGCATCACACACATCTGCCACAGGTCCTCACGGGACTAAAACCCACTACAAACGAATCCTACTCTCCATGCGAAGCGCAGAGTGGAGAATTCATATTAGTGGACATACAATCCAAAGATGCCGCCCCTCTCCTCAGTTCACACAAGAGGTACAGGGGCTACCCATCCATGATGGCGTGATCCCCATTCGACCCCAAGTCCTATCCAGGGTGGACTACCTGGACATGATGGACATCCCTTATTCCACTGAGACCTAAAAGACTATCTGGAAATACGCACACCATCCTCTGTTGCAGCCTCAAGTCCGCTCCCATGTGTGGCGCTGCCTGAGGCGGGTGTATCGTACAGCTGAGCGCTCTAATGCTTTACACTCATCCTGTGTCGTGTGTGGCCAGTATGGAACGCTGTTCCACCGCCTGGAGAAGTGCCCCACCTCTAAAGTGATATGGCGCGAAGTCCAACGTCTGCTAGGCCAGGATCAAAGGCATCCCTTCAGTCTGTCAAGAGATACGTTTGCTTCATCAATGGCCTCCTCCCTCCCACCCTCCCTCCGTGCTCTGGTGGTTGCAATCGCCATGTGGACTATCCACACGATTGTCTTGGATGCCATCGCTGGATCCATCCCCACCCTCCCTGAAGCTGTCCACAGATTCCGGTCTCATTTGGTGGATCACTTTCAAGCGTGAATGTTTGGATATCTCCCACCGCGTCGCCGACAGCTGGTCTCCTCCTGGTTCCCAGTCTGGTTCATCATATCAGACCCCTTCCTTCACACGTGCTCAATAGTGGCTACGTCCCCTACACACGTTCCCTCCCCTCCCCATAAGTGGCGTTCCCGCTGGCAACAAGAGATAGCATCGCTTCTCTGGGGTGCCCCCCTGGTACTAAGTTTATCTTTCCTGAGTCATATTTAGAAGTGTCCATCCCATGGTCGGCCTTCCCCGTAATAAATTTAAAATAAGGAGGCAGTCATAGTGATGATGGCAGCTGACAAGCCATATTGGAACTGTATAATGCTATGGACCACATTATTCTAGATGACATGGAGCTATCAAAAATTAACAATTTTTTACGCCATCTATCTATCACATTTAGTGCCACCAATGTGGAACAGAAATCCCCTGCAACTGCTACTGAATCCTCATTGGTAAATGGACAAAAACGACTCAGGTCAAATCCATTGATTAATCCTCGTCCACTTAACATGCTGGCAGTTCCTTTCATCCCAATTATATTCAATTAGCTTGACATCGGCTAAATTACAATATTATCATTTGATTATTACATGGACCTGAGGGTGTGACACAGCGACAAGTGCCTTTTACAAATGCTTGTTTCTCATGTGTTCAAAGAGGCCATTATGCGGTTAGCTGTCTGGGAAAACTGAATGTCCATGCAATTTCCGTGTCTCAAATGACCAGGTAAAGCTTGAGAGTAGAGACGGGATGCTCTACTTCCACTAATTCAAACTCGTTTGTCACTGATGATTTCAACAAGATGCTTATGTCAGTCCTGGTACTCACCTGAAGATTTAATGTATTAACAAATCCCTGCGATATATTGGCTTCAAATCAAGGGAGAAGCCTAAATAATGCAAATTGGAGTTCTACCAAGATGTACAAAAACTTTATGCCTAAAAAATCCTTGATCATAATGGTACATTTAAAGTAAGATCATCAATGAAAGCCGCAAGCCTAGAGGGGGTGAGCGTGGCGATTCTTGTATAGAAAATTGCCAAGGAATATACACATGGTGGTGCCAGTATCATCACTTTTCTGGATACCCAAAAGCCCTTGAATGTTCGTATTTAAACACCAATGGTTCCTCTTATTTGGAGTGTGCATATTGTGGTATTTTTGTTCAGAACACAAAAATCCGATCAATAATAGATACTGGCGCTCCTGTTAACATTTTATCCACCAAGCACATGGCTAAACTTTTTCTATTACCTGATGTGGAACACAGAGTAGTGTATGGGGCCATGAGGAACATAGAATTGTTTTGGAGGGCGCTTAGAGCGCGTTTTCTCTGAGATTTTGTTTGGCAAGGGCATCCTCTCTAGTGACTGTTCTGTCTATTAAACACTATGATATATTGATCAGGGCTGCGCTCATGTGGCAATTTGGGGCAGTGATTGATATGGCGGATGGCACATTTTCTTACGCTGTACAACGGATCTCCATCTTTTTTGCCTCCAATGGAGCTCCAAAAAATCTGAATAAGCCAAATTAATCTCACATATAGCGATGGTGTAATTCCTTTACTATATTGGCGGATTCAGTGGAGGACCTGAGCTTTTCATAACCAGATATACTAGTACAATGGTGTTATAATTTTCAGCGGTATCATTGGGATCCTCCATAAGGGTTTCACAGGTCAAACCACTGAACAACAGACAGATAATATGGGGATTTTCAGTCCTCTGAACACACTGGAAAATATAAAAATATCAGGAGAAATTTCCCCAACAACACTTTTATTTATTTTAATAAATACAGTGAACATTTACTGTTCCGCTCTCTTTTAACCATTAACCCCCACTCTTTCAACTGCCCAATATCCTTATATATCAGCGACTTCAGATGATACCATTCCTTAGCTTAGACTATTCTATCCTGGCAAATCTCATTAGTTTTAGCATGATATTCTTCAATTTTTTATCACCTTAGTTCAAAGCGATCTAAATTATCTTTTTCAAATGTCAACATCACCTTATCACCTTATTTGTAGGCGATCCATAAATCCATTATATCTCAATATTGCCTCATCTCAAGGCGCTTGAATACTTGTGTATAACATCTTAGTCATCATATTATCTCCATTCCGACGTAGCTCTTCAGGGCTTATCATCCAGTCATATTAAATCTTGACATTACCACCCCCTTTGACTGGATGATAAGTCTCCTATTGTCTATATGCTTGGAGAAACTTCACGTGTATGAAATTAATTATTTGACCATTTGCCAGTTCTTTGATGGTGTATGCGTCAGTGCTGGTTTTCTCAAACATTTTTAATGGATCAACCCAGATGTTGGCCAGTTTGTGTTTCCTGCCAAACCTGTGCTGGTCATAAGAAAGAACCATCTCACTTATTTGAGCTGAGCCAACCCACTATTCCATATCTGATCAGTGGTCTGATTCCTAATCTTTTAGCTAAGGTGAATGAGTACACCTCCATTTGGAACTTGAAAAATGTGTTGGCTAAATCCATCAAGTTGCGGCGGGGATCCATTCTTACAGTATCTTCTAAGCACGGATAAAGCAATTCTGGAAGAGCGAGGTTCCATCCATATAATAGTTGAAAATGGTTCTTCCCTGTGGCAGAATGATAGCTGATTTTAAGCAAAGATGGCAGTAGACAGAAGGGAAATCCAATCATAGGAACTATCAGTAACCAACTTCCTAAGGATGTTCACCAGAGTCCCATTAACCCATTCGACCATTCTGTCGACTTGAGGTGATATGGAGTCATCAGAACCCCATAGATGCCAATTATCTCAATCAACTTAGGAAGGATGTGCGAGGTGAAGTTGGTTCCATTATTGGTAAGAAGGAACTGAGGGCAGCCATGTTGCTGGATAATACATTCCATTACAAACTTAGCCACTTTGACTGCTCCAAATCCTTATATTATTCATGCTTCAACCTACCTGGTCAAGTGGTCGATAGCCACCAGAATGTGCTTGAGCCAGTTAGCTCCCATTGGCAAAGGGCCAAAGACATTAAGGGAAACCATATGCCAAGAAAAATATGGTTTCACTATCTGGTACAAGGTCTTCTGGTGGAACGGCTGTTCCACTTGCACTGGTGGCAACAGGAAATGGTTTCCTCACATCAAAGTTCATGCTTTACCAGTACTGAGGGCACAATAGTTCTATTGCCTTGCGCACACCACCTTGTATGACTGCCTCGTGGGCGTTCATAATAATCCCAGGATCTGCTGAGGGTCGCAGAAAGGTCACCATAGAATTGCTGATTCTCTTATACAGTTCCACATTCTGATGGAAGGTATTTGCTCACATCTTGTTTAATACTTTGATCACTTGGGGCAGTTCGTCATCATATTCCCCACTGAGAATCTTATCATAAACCACATTGCTGAGATCCACCATCATAGCAATGTTTAATTGAGGTAAACAGTTTCCATTCTGATGCTTTACTCCTGGGCGGTGGAGGATCTCAAAGTTGTAAGCCTACAAGATTAAGAGCCCATCGAGCTAAATGCACTTCATGCTCCTTGAGGATCTGCAACCATTGTATTGACGTGTGATCCGTTACAACTTTAGACTTTACCCCATGCAAGAAGACCCCTAAATTTCTTATATGAGTAGATCACCGCTAAGCACTCCCGCTTGGTCTGAGTAAATTTATGCTCATGACAGTTCATTCTTTGAATGAAGTATGCAATGGGATGCTCCTCTCCCTCGTCATCTTTCTGCAAAAGGACCGCCCCACCAGCGGAAAAGATGCATCTGTCTGAATGATAAACTCCTTATCAAAGTTTTGATAGCGTAGCACCAGCGCACTGATCAGCGCCGACCAATTTGTGTCAAAGGCATATTGATGACGTTCCGCCCATTTGACATGGCATCTTTTTTTAAAACTCAAAAAGCTGCCACCCAATACAGCTAAAGTTAGGGATGTCACGCAAGAAGTAGCTGACCATTACCAAAAATACCTGTATGTCACGCTTACTATTAGGTGTAGCCATTTTTGGATGGCCTCCACCTTAGCAGCTGTGGCTTCAGCACCTTTGAGTCTACTACAAACCTTAAGTTTTCCAACTGATCTTTAAGGAAGTCACATTTTTGAGGCTTAATCTTGCTGTTCTCTTCGGTTAGCCAGCGGAATACTGCTTCTAGATGATCAAGTTACTCAAAAAAAGTTAAAGAGAAAACATTGATATTGTCAAGGTATATGAGAACACATGACAGCTTCAGATCACCGTGGTTAGTGTCCATGTCTCATTGGAACGTAGCCAGGGCGTTACACAAACCCTGTGGCATATGAGTCAGTTGTTACAGGCCTTGGTATGTGATTATGGCACATTTCTCCTATTCCACTGCGGGCAACTCAATTTACCAGTAACCTGATATCAAGTCCGTTTCTGAGAAGTAACGAGTTCCCCTAACCAATCCATGGCATCATTGGTCCACAGAAAGGGGTATGAGTCCTTTTTGTAATACTATTGAGCTTCTGGTAGTCTATTACTACACGACTGGTGCTGTCCTTCTTTTTTACAATCAGAATGGGCGAAGCCCTAGGACTCTTAGACAATTTTATCATCCCTTGCTCCAGAAACTTGTCAATTTCCTTAGTGACAACATTTTCCACTGCCCTAAATTGGCAGATTTGCTGAGACCTTATGGAAAGATTATCTCCTGTGTTCAATCGATAGATCACCCCTTGAGCACACCCTAAATTGCGGTCATCTGCAGCAAAAATCTCCTATACTTCTGAAATAAAGCTATTACTAGGTCTTTTTGTTCTTCCAATACCCTATCAAATTTTCCCGCAGCACCACTGTGATTAAGCTGGGAAGTGACTTGATGGTTAGACCAAATTCATCCAACAATTTAAACTTGTGAACCTGAAGGACCTCCTCAATTGGGGTCAAGTGTAAATACGCCATTATCTGGTGTTGGCAGAATTGCATTGGTTTTCTCTGAAGGTTTTCTAACAAAAACTTTATCTCAACATGCCCTAAGATTATAGTCCCTGGAGCCACATGAGGCTCAAGCCACGTTTGCTTATAGGGCCAATGACCTCCTCATAAAGCCTATCTAGCATTTCCACCTCCATCTTGGTGTTCACTAGGACTTGGTGTCCAGAAGGAATAGAGATAGGCCCAGCATCTCGGATAGGTAGCTTTGATATTTATATATCTGCGGGGAAGGGGCAGAGTCTTGATTTTTAGTTGATGATAATGAAATGGATATACTCGATCACTTAATGCAAGATTGATATGGCCCATGTGCACTGGATCCTTTGTTACTCCGCTAGAGGTAAAGTAAATTTGCATTTACTATCCTAAAATTGCAAAGGTCTCCTACGTCATATCAATGACAGCCCTGAATGGTGCAGGAAGGCAGTTCCAAATAGCAGGTTCTAAATTATTGTTTGGTAGCACTATCACCAGAGCTACAATGACAATGGATCCAAACTGCAAAGGTAGCGCAATGTACGCTCCTTCAGAGATTGTGCTTTTTGTTCCAGTGGTCCTGTACACCATTTGATGGTCTGCATCAGGTTTTAAATTTAGCTACGCTATCAACTTAGTAGAATCTATTTTGAATGGACGCCTGTAACTATTATATCGCAAACTCTATTTTTTGCTACAAAAACATCACAGTAGGTACACTCAGAATAAGAAGAACATTGATTGTTTAATATGTGTAAATTTACAGGTTCTTTAATTCCAAGAAAACATATAACCCTCACCAACCTTGGGGTCTTCTTTAGCAATAGTGTCTAATGGAAGGGCGAATTTTACTCCTTTCAGAGTGGGTGCATCTGAGGTGGGATTCTAGCTTATCAGAAGAAGCTTGATCAAACATTTGGCAGGTATACAGCTTTGGTTGCTGCTGAGTTTCATCATCTGCTGCAGCCTTGGTTTGCGCTTGTTTCAGTACGTTCACTCCTCCTTCTGGTTGCTGGTATATAACCCCGTCATCATATTGAGGAACCTCTGCGGGATATACTACTATTTATTTATGGACGTTCTAGGTTGGGATGCGGAGGTAGAGAATTTGGTCTCTACTCCACTCAATCTTTTCCCTGATAGTATTGAACCTGTTGCACATAGTGGACAAGACTATTATGGCAACTCTCTGCCATGTGGCCCTGGCGACCACATTCATAGCAAGTAACCCCATAAGAGCTGCGCCTTAGTTTCTCTAAGAGTGTTTAGGCCAATAGTTGGGTTGCCATTTGGCGTAACCTGGGACAGGTCGTTAGGACGATTGCTGTTGTTCAGCTTAACTAGGTCTGGTTCAGTAGTTGGGCTGCTGACAATTTTCATGAACTGGGCTAGGGTAGAATTTGGAAAGTTAGGAGTAATTCAGTCAAGGATGATGCGCAGAATTATAGTAAGGCTGGGGGTGGCTAGGTGGAATGTGGGCAGGATGAGAATATTCCCACAAATAAGAAATACAGTGGCAATGGTGGTATGATTCCGCTCTGTATTGAGCGAAAAAAAGTTAGTGGATATTCGGCATAAGAACTGCACAATTTTTAGCAGGGGAACATTATCATCCAAAATTGGAGAAATGATATTGTGTAGCACATGGTATGGTTTTACCGCAGAGGTCATTGCAATGCACACGTCAGCTTCTGCTAAGTAGCCTGCTCCAATCAGCATGTGAGCTTCTGACAAAAATTGATAAGCAAACTCTGTGAGGGTCTCGTCATGGCAGAACACAATGGTTAAAATCTCCACCTTTCACTGTGAAATTTTTGAGGTACCCCTAAACAGGCGCAGCACAGTGTCTTTTAATTCATGGAAGGTAACGGAGCTGCTTGGAAGGTAGCAGGTGACTTGGTTGGCACTCCCACCATCCAAGGAAGATATCAACCTTTTTGCTTTATGCCAATATTAGGTGACTTCCATTTCAAATTTAAAACGTTTAAAGAAGCTGTGGATGTTCCCATTGCAATCAAACAGCAGCAACTTATTGATATTGACCTCCTCATCCCACTCATAGATGTGGCTTTTTGGGCGAACTGAGGAGTGGGGAGAGACCCAAAAGCAGCCTATAGATGAAGAGCTGGTCCAGCAGAGGGTAGGATGTCCACTACTTTGGAGGTAGCATGGCCCTCTGCAGTGGGAAGAATGGTGATTACTTGAGGGAATTGGCACTCTGATTAATGCTCATATCCAGAGATACCCTCTTGGGTATAGTAGCTCTAGCCAGCGTTATATTCCTTGTCTTATTGTTCCCCTCCTTGTCGTTCTTCTCCTTCCCAATGAGGGGGCTGGGAGGTAGTGGTCAATTTATGCTCTGCGCAATGCAGTCATTTGGTAGTGCCATCTATGAGATAAGTGAGTTGCCAGTTTTGTTGTCATAGAATTTGCATTTGACTGAAAGTGCTGTCAAGATGGTGCATAGCGGCGTTCTGCTCTTGAAGAAGCTCGCCTTGTTTCTTGAGCACCGCGTCTAAAGTGAGTTTGAGTTATTCATATTTGTCTAGTACAGTGTTTCATGAAGAAACCCTGGAAAAGCAGGCCTGATGAGACATGGCCGGCGATTGGAGAATTTTATTTTTAGTGGCTGATCAATGGGCCCCTTGTAGTGAGCACCACTATTATAATTTTGCGCGGTAGCATTGAGATCCGCCATAAGGGTTGCACAGGTCGAACCTACTGAACAACAGACAGATAATATGGGGATATTTGGTCCCCCAAATACACTGGAAAATATAATAAAAAAGGAGCAATTA
Organism: Massospora cicadina; assembly: GCA_022478985.1. Classification (NCBI taxonomy): domain Eukaryota; kingdom Fungi; phylum Entomophthoromycota; class Entomophthoromycetes; order Entomophthorales; family Entomophthoraceae; genus Massospora; species Massospora cicadina. The sequence continues at coordinate 160,381 of JAKSZP010007915.1, forward strand.
CCCCACAAACACTTTTATTTTATTTTAATAAATACAGCGACCCTTTGCTGTTCAGCTCTTTCTCAACTATTAGCCCCCTTTTCCATTTCCAATCTCACTTATATATCAGCGACTTCAGACAATACCATTCCTTAGCTTAAACTATTATATTCCGCCATATCTCATTGGTTTTTAGGATGGTATTCTTTAATTCTCTATCACCTTAGTTTGAGGTGATCTAAATTATATTTGTCAAATGTCAACATCTCCTTATCACCTTATTTTGTAGGCAATCCAAAAATGAGTTATATCTCAATATCGCCTCATCTCAAGGCGCTCAAATACTTATAAATAACATCCTAGTTTTAGGATCAATCCATTCCGCTGTAGCTCTTCAGGGCTTATCATCCAGTCATATTAGAATCTCAACAAATGTTATTATGCTATGGGCTGCGAGTACTTTAAATATCCCTTCTGGGCATCAGGCTATAATAGAAACAGAGCTTGAAATAGATGTCCCTGAAGGACTCTATGGGGAAATTATAAAGCTCTACCATCAATTATGGCAAAAACCCATGTGGCTCCTGGGCTCATGTTACCTGGGCAGGGGGAAGTAAGTTTTTTATAGAAAACATGCAGTAGGAGTCTATGAAAGTTCAAAGGTACCAAAGGTGGCTTATCTTCATCTGTTTTTTATTTATAAAGTCCATTGCATACTTAATTTTTGTTATTGAGAAGACCTTGAGCTACCTTTAAAACCTCATCCACCATAATGAATGTGGTTCAGCATGAGGCTCTAACTAGTCTGTTGGAGGATCAGTAGGAAATGGTGATGGATCTGTGTGAGAAATACCAAAGCATTTTTGCATCTGACGCCCACAACTTGGGATGTGCACGCGGAATTGTGCATCAGCTGGACATGGAAGATCACCTCCTATTCAGTCCTGGACTAACATTCACTCAAAGGCGGCGGAAGAAGCTTTATTCAAGAAGATAGATAAATTAGTTGAACAGGGGATGTTGAAGCCTTAAAAGAGTCCCTGGGCGTCCCAAGTGCTAATTGATAATAATAAAGATGGCACCAAATGAGTAATAATTGACTACTGGAAGCTTAACAGCATCACAAAAAAAGACTCATACTCACTTCTATGAATCAATGATGCTTTAGATTGGCTGGGCGGTGCCAAATAATTTCTTCGCTATGGACTTGATATTGGTGTACTGGCAACTCAAGTTGCCAGTGGCAGAACAAGAGAACTGCGCTATAATCAACTCAAATGGGTTGTCCCAGCCTACACATATGCCTTAAGGATTGTGGGACCCCAAGCTACGTTCTAGAGGGCTATGGGCACTATTTTGAGTTACCTGAAGCTACCTTGCGTTCTAGTCTAACTTGATTTTATCTTTGTGTTCTTTTAGACATTCATGGAACATCTCAGCCACCTGGAACAAGTATTCTGCTTACTCACTGAAGCTAACAACCAAATGAAGCCCCAAAAGTGTCACTTTTTAAGGAGCACTTGGAATACCTCAGGTTTTTGGTAGACTTCAAAGGGCTTAGTTCTCATCTGGCAAAGGCGGAATCAATATGTAAGATGACTCAGCCAGGTAATAAGCGATATATCCAGGTTTTTTGGGGATGGTTGATTATTGTCAAACATTCTCCTTCCCAACTTTCAAAAAAGAATGTTGGAGGTAAAAATGCCCCCAAATCCACTACGATGATCGGCCAATTACATTACCAATCTTCTAACAAAACTATGTTTAATGAGGATATGAGTACCATCAGCCAAAAGACCCTGGCGGATTCTCAGTGGAACCCTACCCATTGGGAAAACATGTTTTATAATTAAAATCCGATTATCAAGGTAAAAACTGATAGTAGGATTGCTCTGACTCCTCGGCCAAATTTGGGGCATCCATCACATGGTTCCCCCTCAGCCACATCCCATTCCATACCAGTTCCTAAGCGGGGACCCCCCTTTATTAGGCGTGGCGGAGGTCCCCCAAGGTGAGAAGATTTTACCCGCTAGTGATTGGGTGCAATTTAAAATCATTACCACACGGGTTTGTTTTGCCTCAGAAAATTTTCCCTCGTTCTGATAGGCCAAAAACCTATTTTTCCTAATTCAGGCGACTAAGCTTTTCAATACTATAGCCCTAAATTCACAAGGCCCCAATATATGAACTAGTTTAAATAGGAAATACTAGAATCAAATAGGAGAGCTTTTTTTGGCTTGCCCCACTTACATAAAAGAAAAATTAAAGAACTTTAACAAAGCATTTACTAATACTTTTATTTTAAAGTAGAAGTTTCATATATTTTGAGAAATATTTGTGGCATCCGTTGGCGGATCCCACAATCAGACCAATGGTTCATTCCCAACTTTGCTGTATTTAGGCTCCACTCTTCAAGTTACAAAAGAAAAACGCTACTTTTGATTGGGCTTACTGTTGTTAAAACGCTTTTGATGTCTTATAAACTGCATTGGCTAGCGCACCCATTTTGCAATACCCTAATTTTTCTGAAGAAAATTATTGTACAAATGGATTATTCTATTTCCGCTGTAGGGGCTATGCTATCCCAAAAGGATGATGACAGTGTGGAGCACCCCGTCGCTTATTTGTAGCTGAAGCTTAACATACCCCAAATGAAATTACACCATGACTAAGCGGGAGTGCTTAGTAGTGATATATGAATATAAATAGTTCCATGTTTACCCCCACAGGGTTAAATTAAAATGGTCACAGACCACACATTTTTGTGGTGGCTGCAAAATCTGTGAGAACCTGAAGGGAAGATTGCATGATGGGCCCTGAAGTTATAAATGTATGATTTTTAATTGTACTCCAGCCAGGTGCAAAACACCAGAATGCAGACTATCTCTCAGAAAATACTAACAGTCACCATTACAGCGGATTTGGAAGATTTAATGTATGAGAATATTCTTGTGGGCAAATATCATGATGAGCTACCACAGATGATCAAGGTGCTGGATGGACTGCAACGGATATCTTTTTGCATAATGAGGAACTATATAAGCAAAAAAAATGCGAATTGGCGCTGAGTTCCCCTAAAACCTTCCACTAGACCAACATTTATTATGGATGCTCATAGAGAGGTAGGCATGGAGGGTTTCAGAAAACGCTGGAGTTCTTTTGACCCCACTACTTTTGGGAGAGTATGCACTATGATGTGATTGAGACATTTTCTTGTCATCAGTGCCAAGTGGTAATCAATTCCATAGGAAAACCACCTATCAGCTGGTTAAGCCTAATTTTGCATAGCATACTGTTTCTCTGGATGTGGTGGGGCCTCTGCCAACTGGCGTGAACCACTTTAAGTATATAATAGTAGCCATTAATCATTAGACAAGATGGGTGGAAGCAAAAGCAATCAATAATTTAGGGACTGTCACCACCTCCAAGTTTATCATGGAGTGTGCCATACAGCAACATGGCTGTCTGAAATTTATCCTCATGGACAATTGAACCAATTTCATGTCACATATCCTTCCCAAGTTGAGCGAACTAATGGCATTTTTCAGAGTCTTGACTACATCCTACCACCCTAGATTTAATATAATAGTAGAACGAGTCAACAGAACATTAGTAAATATTCTCCACAAGTTTGTTAAGGATTGGCCCTCTGAATTGAGTACTCATTTATCCACCGCCATCTTTGCATACAATATTAGGTATTATTTGTTGACAGAGAAAAGTCCCTTCCAGTTACTTTATGGAAGACATCCGGCTTTTCTAGCATTTCTTTATTTCTGTGTGGAGGATACTGGCGGAGTAGATCCCCAGCGCTATTTGACTACCTTAACAGACACGTTGATTAAACTCCAATATGAAATCATATTTTACTAGTTCAGCTAAGAAGATTTGGGATCAGGAGGCCGACCAATGTAGATGCAGCAGCCCTTCACAGTTCAGGGTAGTAGATCTTGTCCTGTTCCATGACCAACATGGGTTTGGAAGAAGAAACAAGCTTGCCAGAATATGGATTGGACCGTTTGAGATAATTCTGAAGATTGGTGTCAAAGCCTACACTATTAAGGAACCATTGGATGGTTGGATTATCAACTAATTACATGCCAAATTCCTTCAGCTATACAAACAATAAGAGTTTATGTCCAATCAAGGGGGAAAAGTTGAGAAATCAATATGACTGAATGATAATTAACCTATCATTTTGATCATATTTATAAGTTGAGGCAAGCCTTGATATTGAGCGATAGATTAAGTCAAAGTATAATAAAACATTCAAAATAGTAATGGTTTGGCAAATTGAGGGAATTTCGCCAAGTATTGATGATAAAATAACTTCCCTAAATTTGTAGCAAATATAGAATTAATAAGCTGAAGGGTGGAAACTTAAAAGCAATACCAAGGATTAAGGGTTGGGCATGAGAATGGAAAGGAGGGCCTTTTGAAGAAGTAAGAGGGTTGGGAAGAGTTAACAGAAGTAGCTGTTAAGTTTATATATTAAATAAATTGGTGTTGTTGGGGCTATAGCTCCTTATTAAGTACTTTATTATCAAGGACTAGCAATCCTCATATTGCTTATCCGTTGCTAAGTGGGTTTTATCCTGTGCAACCAGTTTGGTGGAATCAACCAGATTCGCCAAAAGTTAACATTTGGCAACTATTTTAAAGAAAACATTTATATTGTAAAGGTAAATAAAAAACAACTCATTTTAATCTCTGATGATAGTGTCCATCGTCTGCTGGAAAATGGATGGCGCATTGCACAATCATTGTAGCATTTTAGGTTGTTTGGAACAACTCTTAAGAGGTAATAATCACAGATTTTTTGGTCCTTTGGGAGGCAGGTCAATTTGCCACTATCCATTAATGAGGTTTAAAGCATGTAAAATATTTAACTCCCCTAACTGATCCAAAGCGTCATCTATCTGAGGTAAAGGATATGAATCTTTTTTTATGCTATCTAAACGTTAATAATTGATGACGACTTATTAGAGCCAACTTTTTTAACTATGAAGATCAGACTGGCCCTGGGTTGCGCAAGGGCTCAATCATTACTTGATGCAGGAGCTCCCTGATTCCTTTTACACCTCCTTATTTGCGCCTTACTTCTCCATATCAGTTGTGAACAATTGGGAATTGCATCGCCAGTTTCAAAGTAATGCTGGATCCCTACTGCACATCTAAGATTGTAATCATCCTCTGTAAATACTTGGGCGCAAGTTTGTATAAGGGCCATTGCTTGTCTTTCTAATTATTAGTTAATCCATTGAGTTGCTCACAGGTAATGACTGCAAAATCAGTAGATCTGGCTTAGGCAAGCCAAACTTTCTTTAGTTTCTAAAAACATGCACTTTTCAAATTTATCCAATGGAGTGAGGTGTACAAACACGAATTTCTGTCCTCTATTGACAAACATTTTGGAGGAGGTTAAGTTGGCAAGTAGTACATAGATCTTTAGATGCCCAAATGAGATTATGCCAGGAGCTAAAGGTTTGGACCTCGAACATTGCCAAAGAAGTAAATTTTTCTACCAACCCTTCAAGTAGTTCCAAATTCATTATGGTGGACACCACACGCTGCTCTCCGGGTACTTAAAAAAATTCTTGGAAGCTCTGAGGGGAACATTTTTCTTCTTGCAGATGGTGACATGAGGTGGAAGTCTGGTGACCTACTTGTTGATAACAAAATGAGGAATACGCCATATTTATATAAAAAATTGATAAAATAATCTATGGGCTTTAGAGCACTGATTATCCCTTGAATAATGAAGGGATAGTTCAACCTAGGACAGTAAAATATTCTTGTCATAACTTTATATCAGTGCCATAATTTTTAAGGAAGCTAGTACTAACAAAAATTAGTAAGTGTTGGGAAGCACAATAGCTGGGGCACTAACCTGTGGAAAGATGAACCTCATTAGTAACGCACTGTATGCTCCTTCACTAATGGTACCCTCAAGGCCAGTGGGTCCTTATTGTTGATAGTGAGCTACATCAGGATCTATTTTAATCTTTTTGTGAACTGATTGGATATTACATTCACAAAATCGCCGCTATCAACAATGGCCGGCACTTAACTTAATCTACGCAAATAATAAGATAAGAACAATAAAAAATGTATTGTAGATCCCTTTTTATTCTGATAATGAAAGGAGTACCAAATCTAGAATTATTTGTCTTGATCTGTTCTCCTACATCTCGGATGTAAGTGTTTAGGAACTTGACTGGGGGTTTTAACTTTAACTCTTTTTACAAGAGGTAAAGCTTGAGGCTTTTTGTCATCTCCAATTTAACTATGTTCAAAGATTTGGGTAACATACAGTTTTTCTTAGAACTTCTATTTTTTCCTTGTTCCATGTCCACTCTTGGGTGGTTAGCCTGCCAGGATAATTCCTGTTTACACCCTAGTGCGGGTTTTGTTCAATACAAGCTAAAATCCTTTCCAGGCTAGAAAAATTCTTGGTGTGGTATTTGTCCCAAGGTTGACCCACCTCAAATACCTTTTTATTTCTTTTTTTCCATGTCCACACTTTGACTTCTGGTGATGTCTGACACCATAGGATGAACTAATCATGTTCTTGAGTAGGATGATGATTTACATTTTTTGGATTTTGGGACAAAACATAAAGGGATAAGTGGTAGTAGAGCATCCCCATTCTACTGCCTTGTCCTTTTTCACTAGCTGTCATCCCCTTGATATGTTACAAAGTTCATCCCAGGGTGACATTTAGTACATATGGCTGTTAGTGTCTTTTTGGTTCACAGAACCAACAAGTTATCTCAGATATATTGATACAGCTTTCAAAAATTACTTGATGAGGAGATAAGCTCTTCAAGGTCCTTCTACCATCATTCATGTGATAAAATAGACTGGTTCGCGTTTTAACATTGGCTGGTCCAAGTGTAACTTTACATCCTCTTAAATATTCAATTATAGAGGGCATAAATTATTCATTCATTAGTGCCATTAGCAGAGAGCGGTGTAATTCCATTCAATTCTTAATAATATTCTAAGCAATATTTATGTTGAAGTCCACTATGGTCTTGGCTCCCAACAACACCTGAGAATCTTGATAAATTGGTCGCCAAATTTGAATAATTATTTTGTCCTTAAAAAACTGATTAGTCATAAATTCAGCCTTCTGAGTAACCATGTAACTTGGGGCTTCAAAACTCTCATAAATTGTGCTTTCTACATCTTAAATATTAATGTCCTCAAGGTAATTATGGCATGATCAGATATCAACTCTGGTCATTTAAACAGTTAATCATAGTAGTGGCTTTGAACAAATCATTGACTCTGTGCATGATCATATGAACATTTTATAAAGAAACTTCACAATCCATGCTCATCAATTTTAGGAAAATTAACTGGATTAAACTGCTGAAATCCTAGATAAAAGCTTCCACATCTGGATGTCAATGATGCAGCACTGATATGAGGTTCTGGGTCAAAGTAGTGAGGTTGACTCTGTTTAGATTAATGGTCTTATAGAAGGAGGCAAAGCGAGCAATGAGGGTGCTACAGTATGAGTGAGTTGAAGCATTTGGTTCTGGTAACCTCTTGTTCTGTAGGTTTCTCCACAAATAGCTCAGAATCTGCTGGGGGCAGAATTGTAGGAGGGCATCAACAACAATCATTATGTACCTCACCTTCAATTTGGAACTCCAAAATTTACAATTCCCTGTTTTTAGAAGACATTGTAGTTTAAACTGTTTTAATTCTGTAAGATGTCTTTGAATGTCACGCACGCTTTTGTGCAGTTCCTCTAATTCACTTTTATGTTTAGTTTTCATGGTTCAAATTTCTCGGATATAACGCCATTTGTCATTGTTTGACTGGAGGAGATGTCCTCTTGTTGTAGCACCAAGACTAAGCCTCTCAATTTTTAATAACCTGTTACATGGTTGCTTGTTAAATTTTTTGATCTGTTGCAATTCAGACAAGAGTTGGTTGGCGGTCCCCATGTTGGTTTTTAAGTGCTGTGCAGCCACCCCAATTCGCGTTAGGTGTATTAATAAAGGGGCTTCAACTGCCTCAACCTGACAAGTTATGTCTCCCAGAGTGGCATGGCTACACTTGACCTCTTCCCAGAGATGATTCATACCTTGGACCCATTCATTGGTGACTCTGCAGTTGTCCATGGCTTGATATCCTATGGCTAACAAATTTTAATAGAATCATTTAATAAGTTCATCCAAATGCTGCAAGATTTGGACACTAGTTTATGGTTATCATTAACAGCCTGACAAACCCCTGGAATCTGGCCTTGAGCTGCTTATTCAGATCCTGTAGCATTTCCACACTTTATTGGTTTCTGTTCAACACTTCCACAACTATGGGTGGTGACATTAAATGGTTATTTGAGAATTTTACAAAGTAGGTTAGAGGTACCCAGTCAGGTATTAACACATCTGTGATGGGCTACTATCTTCTTATAGTACTTGAATATGCCTTAAAGCCTTGAAAATTTCATTATATTGTTTAATCAGCTGGTCCTGATTCAGCTGATGGTAGATTAAAGCAGGCTCTAAGTCAAGTTGTTCTTGACCAAAGAACCAGAAAATTCAAATTAACATGTCCCTGATCTCTCTCAGCTGCTCCGCTGTAAAGATATAAGTCTCAAAACACTTGAATCAGGGAGAATATTGGAAGCTGGCTACCTCCAATGCTAGTCAATCAGTAGTAAGAGGATTAACATAAAAGGTGATAGATTGAAGGTCCTTGTCATTCTCTCCTTCTTGACTCAAGCCTCTTATAAGGGTAAAAAAATTCTTCTTTGCTACTACAGTTCACTTGTAGTGAGCACCACAAGTGTAATGAGAGATCCCTTTACTTAATAATTCACATGTTAAAATTGACAAGTCCAACTATAACTTCTTATGTATATAATGATTGCGCGGAGAAGATCTTAATTCTTTATTAAATATAGACTATGCTAAAGATCTACATGAATAAATGACAAGATTCAACAAATAAAACTATTCTGTATTTAGAATAAGTGATCAATACTTAAAGTCAAATTACTTCATTAAAGAAGCACTAGTGCTCTTGTGATGAGGATCATTAATATTGTACAATGTAATTGTGATAAGGGATTGATAGGTTGAGAAAGGTTTGTATGGGATGTCCTGGGGTTGACGTCAGTACAATATGTTATATGGAAAACCTTAATAATGGAGTTAGAATCAAGTTAAAATTTTATTTACATAACTGAGGAAAGCCGACTAAGGGACAGACAATACTGAGATCAAAGAATCTGTACTTATACTAAACTAAAATCTGAACAAACAGAAAGAGATGAACGTATCACTTAAACTAAATTTAGAAAAAAAGAAACTAAAATGATCCACCAGGTTGGAGGTAGTAAACTGCTATGCGTTCATGGTGGGTGGTGAGTGGGGATTAAGATGTTCATCATCTTTCTCTGTTTCAGACAGTGTACGGCAAAGAGCTGAGAGCATGGACATGGGTGAATCCTCAAAATGGGGGTCAAGGTAGCAGAGTGGGGCTTTCAGCTCAATTTTTCTATGAGGAGGGTGGTGATATATCTGGAGAGGGTTTTCTCAACCTTGAGGCTAACTTTGGGTAGAGTGATTAAGGTGGTAATGTTGTAGCTAGTATTGTATGTCATGGCCAAATGTTGCAACCATAACAATTTTTTGTATTGTTTTGTTGGCAACTAGGTGGAATCAGAGGAATTCTTTTCCATGTACTTGTTGCATAAGGGAAGGTCAGGGATGAGTAACCCCTTGGCCAAGACTGTGACAGATTTCGCTACAGACTTTTGGAGGGGTGACAATCTGGGGAGGCAACAGCCTCTTTAATGAGTTGGTGGTCACTTTGGGACTCATTGGCATTGGGGTGTAGAGCATAGTGCCAGTTGGAAATTAAGCTGCATATTCTGCGTTTAGGTACATTTTGATGTCTGGGGCCTCAATTGAGTCAGGGACAGGGTTTTAAATCATCAACTTTCTCCAAGTTCTCCTAGGCATTTTGGTTGAAGATGATAGGTTGATCAGCATAGGGGTGGACTAGGTTGGGTGCCTGGGTGGGTTTCTGAAATTACTGGGGTCCATGCTGTCTCTTGATTGGTCGGAGTGGGTTAAAGTTTTACATGTAGGTTTCTTTTTTGGTTGAATTAGTGGCAGTTGAATCTGCCGCTTTGGGGGAGGGGAGGAAGGATTGTGCCCCATTTGAAGAAAGTTTTGGGATCAGCAATGGGAGCATCATGGTAGGAATCAGGCATGTGGGCTCCAGCTTGGGCTATGTAGGAGAAGCACCAATTCAATTGGTCAATGTAAAAATAACTGGGGCATATGGTGCTCCTTTATCTACTCTGGCCCAGAAAGGGTGATTGGGGCAGAGGGGACAACGGTGCAAGGAGAACTGAAATGTCAATTTTGGTTGAGATTGGACATATAGTTGCGAAAGTGCAAGGGCCCACGAGTTGGTTGGCTTCATTAGGAACCACAAATTGTAAAATAGGGTCTGCTCCATATGCTGACAATCCAGCTATTTGTTTATTATACAAAATATCTGGGGGAGGTGGGTGGGTAAGCCTGCATATTTTAACCACGAGATTGGTGTCAACAGGCAACCCTGTGCGAGTGGCTGGGATGGGGGTTCCCTGGAACATCAGGAAAATGTTGGCTGCAATTTCAGCATCAGCTTCACAGGTGAAGCTGAGGTCAAAGTACTCCTTGTAGTGGTGGAAGTCAATAAAGCCTACAGGATGCATAAGTGCTAGGCTAATATTATAATTTGTTTGTCATTGTAGGGAAACAATTTTCCGTATTCAACCAAGAGACCAAATTGCATCTTGCTTTGGGGGAGCACAATGGGCTTTGAGGCACCACTTAAGAACGTGCAAGGTGGAAGGCGAGATCCTTGGGGGACGTATTGACCCAAGGCGTTGGGGGTCTCATCAATGTAGTTTGTAAACAATTTCCCTCTGGGCAGAAGATGCTAGGGGTTTTGCCGCTGCCCCAGGATCAAGTTATGTTACCAAGTCAAAAATTAAGATTCAAGTAAATAAATTATCTAACATTATGCATACTGCATGTATCATTATAAACAACTTTTCCTTCTTCATCCTCCACCCCATATTAGTTATGCGCCTATCCCCTACCTAGTCCACACTTGCACAGTATCTGGAGCATAATTCGCTGTAAAGATTATCCTTTGACTCACATTCCCCTTCTGACATAAATGCATGAACTCTTTGCAGTGACGTCACTCAGGATTTATAAGTTGATTTTAATTTCAAATGTTTTTTGTATGTAAAATCATATTTTCCCCTATTTGATTTTGAGACTCATTAGTATGAAAAGAATGACCTAGTACTGTCTTAAATAACTTTAATATTTTATTTAACCAAGGTAAGCCAACCAGGGGACGGGCAATACCAAAATACATAATATGATAGGGGGAGTCAATTTGTAACTAAATTAGGCGCCCCAGAGTAGATGAGCTACCCCTGCTGCCAGCCGGTACTGCCAGGTATTGGTGGGGGTTGAGTGTGCTACTCTGAGGGGGTTTCTCCTGTTATGAAGCAGGTGTGGAGGAAGGGGTCCATGTGCATAAACCAGACTGGGAACCATAACTCAACGAGCCTTTGTTACCTCAGCTTCATGTATTTGTATATCCAGGCTTGGAAGTGTTCCAGTATGTTTAGGTGGAATCTGCTTATTGTCACACGTATGGTTGGTATGGTTCCCTTGAAAGCATCCAAAGCTATGGTGTGAATTGTCCACATTGCAATGGTTACCATTAGGGAGCGGAGGGTAAGTAGTATCAGGGATTCGAGTTAGAGAGTGAGGAGGCTACTGGAGATTGATAATTCCTGGTTATTTTGGATCTTTAGCAGGCGCGCAACTTCCTGCCATATGGCTCTAGATGGGGGCATGCTTCAAGGCGGTGGTGTAGGGTGTCATCCCATCCACACACTGCGCACTCTGTATGAAGAGAATTGGAGCGATCTGCTGTTCTGTAGGTTCTTTTGAGGCAACGCTATGTGTTAGCTCTTACCCTTGGTTGGAGGAGCGGATGATGTGTTAGCCTCCATATTGCCTTCTGTGTTGTGCGATCATATGGGATGTCTAAAGCATCCAGTTAGTCGATTCTTGCAATGTCTGGGGCCACGTTGTGTGTGTCCCTCTGGGGGTTGTCCTCTGGGTTCCTTAGTGTGAAGTATGCTCTGGGCCTACCCCTTCCCTGACTAGTGCCTGTGAGGGTGACGGACCACCCCATGTGCCAAATGGTGCGGAGGAGGCGTTTGAAGTGTGGGGTTTTCCATGAGGGCCCGCTGCGTTGGGGTGGTTTGCAAGGTATGTTAGCAGGCTGGATTGGTTGTGTGGGTTGGATAGTTTTAGCGCCTATGCAAAGTTGGCCCTCGCCGCTCTGGATCAGTGTTGTTGCGGGAGTTCTGGGGCTAGGACTTCCTTTACCCAATTGCCCAGTATGCAGTTGGCGTAGACCTCAAAGTCTATAGGCCCATGCCTCCGCTAGAGCGTGGGACAAAGAGTGTTTCCACCCATACAGGTGGCCAGGTCCCAGGATACAACCAAACCTAGATAAAGGCGCGGATTGAGAACATGAAAGTAGGTGAGAAGGATATTGCATGTGTGGGGAACCACAGCATTGGGAGGATGAGTGAGTTGGCAACAGTTACTCGCTTCATTAGTACTGGGGATCTTCCATTAAGGGAGGCAACGCGGTTGGACATCTGCTGTAGTAGGTTGTTCTCCATTATCTCGTCGGCTTACCCCCTGTCTCCATCCATACCCCAAGGTGGTGGGCAGGTTTGGTTGAAGGAGGTGATGCAAAGGGAAGTATGAAAGGGTTGTCCCTTCGTGGGAGACTGCTAGGTTTGGGTGTTGTAGCCCTGTTGTTAGTGTACTTGCCTAAGAGGATTATTCCCGTTTTTCTTTTGTTGAGTGACGTGTTGCTCACAATGGAATATTCCTCTAATGTGCGTTCCAGTTGGCGGGCACCATTATTATTAGCTATACCAGTTACGCAGTCATCCACAAAGGCTAGTATTTTTACTGGTGACTGGCCTTGTGCAGTTATTCCCACAAGCCGTGAGTCAGCAAAGCGAAGGAGTGGATCAAAGCTGATGTTATATAGCAGCAGGCTGAGAGGGTCCCCTTGTTTGAGCCCTCTGCTTGGTGTGATCTTGTTAGTTAGGAAGCCAGGACTGCATACAGCTATGGATGCTGATTCTATAAGGAGCATAGCACAGTTTATGAATCTGGGTGGGAGTTTATGGCGCTCATGCATTCCTTTTTGTACGGCCAGCTAACGCATTTGTATGCCTTCTCCTGGTCTAGGAATACCAGGGATACAGTTGCTTTGTACTAGCATACGTTGGCGATGGAGTGTATATTGGTTCATATTGAACGCCCTGGTATGAACCCAAACTGATTGGGTGACAGGATATTGGAGGCTATTGTGCCTAATCTGGTTGCTAAAATTTTTGTAAGTAGTCTTGTATCAGTGTTAGAGAGTAAAATTGGGCGCCAGTTGGCCAGGTCCAGTTTGTCACCCTATATGAACAGGGTTATGACATAAGAGTCCTGGCCACCAGGCAGGAGGCGTGTCTCCACCAGGCACTGGTTCATTGATGCCAAGAGGAGGGTGCGATTTCTTGAAGTATTTTTATAGAATTTGTAGGGTATCTCAACACGCCCCAGGCATTTCCTAAGTGGTGCACTGTGGACTGTGTCCCAGAGCTCCTCCTGTGTTATATGTTTAAGAGATTGTAGTCTGGCAGTGTGCTTTGTATTCCGGCGGTGTGTATAAAAATTTTATTTTTTAGGGGTCCATTGGGGTGTCATAATATAATTCGGTGTATTAGCAGTGTATTTTCGTTTTGACCTCCATTGGGTCAGTTGCCATGGTACCATCAACTTTGTAGACTTTTGTGCATGTGGGCTGGTTGCTGCAGGAGTGGAATTGGTGGAAGAAGTACGTCAAGCAGGTTTCGCCTTCTTTTATGAACTTACCTTTTCTTGATACTTTAATTCTGTGCTGGTATTCAAAAATGAGGGCATTACGCGGGCGGATTTTCGCCCATTTGTGCCCCCAGTCGGGGATGTAGCCAGAATTTAAGGCGTTGATCTCGAGGTGGTCCAGTTCTGCCAAGGTTCTACTGAAGTGGTTTTTGGAGGTGTACTTATATAAGGTGAGATAACGAGTTTTATTTATTAGTTCAACTTTAAAATTTGCCCAGGTTTCAATGGGATCTGATATGAATGGTGTTGTGAATTCTGGGTTCAAGGCCTTGTGTTTGACACAGTCAGATATATTGGGCAATTTTATGTTTTCTGGGTGTAGCTTCCTCAAGGTTGATGTCTGTGATGGATTTCAGGTTGGTGAGAGCTGCACCAAAACAAGTTAGAGGTTGGAGAAATTGTCTTTTATTGCAAAGTTGGAGATGTTTGAGTGGTGGGTTTTCAATGTGAGGATAAAGTTGATGCAGCTCATTAAAGTGAGCGTTCCCTTGCATATGTTGGGTTAGGTCATGTTGGGAAGGAGTGGTGACCCAGGGGGAGGGTATCATGTAGGCCTAAGGATGATTTCATTGCATGGAACAAAATGTGCCCTGGTGGGTATCCCTTGGTATTAGGCCATCAGTCTGAGTTGGTGTTATCCCAGAAGTTGAAGTCGCCCAGTAGGATGGTATCTGGCGGGAGGGCAAGTGTTGGGATGGTTTTGAGGAATTGTTTCCTCTTGGCTGCGGTGCATGGTGCATAGATGCATGCTATCAAGGTTGTGTCCTCTTGGCATGCAAATGTTTTTACCAGAACGCGACCATGCAGATACAAAGAGGAGTTAGTGATTTTTAGTTTTTTTTTATTTCGGATGACCATCCCACAGTGTGTCATCTATACTGGTAGGGATGACGAGACCCTGGATGACCAGGACCCCTCTTCCCCCTGAAGACAGTGAGTTTCTTTGATGCCAAAATATCTACAGGGGGTTTTCACAGGAAGTATAGGTTTTTGGCTTGGGATGCATGAGCTCTGGCTCCCACAATGTTTAGCGTTCCTATTTTCACTGAGGTGTCCATGGCGTTTCAGGAGCAGTTGGGAGCGCTGCTTTTCCCACACCCAACAACCTTTTTGCTTGCCCTGCTTCGTGTTACTGGGCCAGTATATTCTGTGTCATTGTCCGATTCAATATCCTGTGTCAATTTCTACAGATATTGCAGTTTTTAGAATTTATAGCAGATTCTCCCACTCATGACTCACGTTGAGCTTGTGCAGTGCTCTGATTTTTTTCTGTGGTTTTGGGGTGCAAATTTGGATAATTATGTCCCACTTTTCTCGCCCATAGTGGAGCCAAATTGTTCTGATAAGCTCGCTTGATTGATACCATTTGGTCATTTAATCACATTGTTGAGAAAAATTTTCATTTTGGGCGTACTGCTCTGATTGGGTGACTCAAATAACTTCCTCCATATCCTTCTCAGCTTGGGCAGTCTGTTCTGATTGGTTGGCTCAGCTGATTTCCTCAATGTCTTCCTGAATTTTACTGGGGTTGATGGCAGAGGCCACAAGTGATGCAGCCTTGGCCGCTTCCCGCTTATGGGCCTTCTGAAGCATTTTGTATGCTTTAGGTGTTACTGGGTCTATGATGAGGTAGTGCTCATCCTCTCCCCATTGGAAGGCGTAGTTGGCATCGGTTATTTTGCTGAATTCTATGTTGTCTTTGTCCATGGCGTTGTCACAGAAGTCTGGGGCCATGATGCCCTCCTTCATGGGCATGCATGTTCCTTGTGCCCCAATGTGGTGCAGTGGTTTCAGATAGGCGTTGCGCATTCCAATGTGATGTGGAATGGCTTTGACACCTTCCCATCTGTGAGGTGAAGCTCTACTGTATGAGGGATTCTTGTGAGGTCTGGAGCCACCTCAGGGATTGGGTGGATCATGGCAATTGCCTTTCCTGTGCACCGGTTTGGCATCAAGTGAAACCGTTGTAATTTTGAGCTGTTTAATTTCACATAGTGTTTAAGTCCAGCTTGGAGCTCCTCCTCAATTTGCTTGCAGGTGAGGTTGGTGGGGAGCAAGTTGAAAGAGATGAACAAAGTGTTCATTTTGTTCCATCTGGTGCATATGGTGCGCACAATTTGTTTACTCTTAGGGAGGACAGCTTTCATGCATACTTTTGCGGCGGTGTCTGCATCTTCTTTGGTCTCAAAGCCCAAATTAACCCAACCATTTGGGACTGTTTCAGTGTTAACATACATCGCGTAGGGGAAGAGAGAGGCCTGTGCCTCGCATACTTTTTCCCACAGATTTGGAGACTTGACCCCTAGGTAGAGTCAGAGCCTGTGATCTACCTTCAAAAAGGGGTTGGTTATATTGGTTTTCCATATATTGGTTATGTTTCATGGTTAACTCCACAAACCCTGGCAGTGCCTCAGTTTGTGTTTTTTGTGGCCATGTTTCCCAGTCCCCCTCCAGGGAATTTCTTGCCCTTCAGTGCACCGTTTTTTCCATGGCATGTTATGGCTTTCGCCCAGTTTAATTGGTATTTGTTAAATACGCCCATTTCTCCTGTGATTATCAAATTTTCTGTTTGAATCAAATCGTAGTAAGTAATATTATTACATGAAAGAAAAAGATTTAGTTTTATAGATAACTTTAATATGCAAATGAGCTTTATAACATGCCACGTCCCAGAAAGGACATGAAATGCCCTGCCTTGCTCAGGAAAGCTAGTCTTTCCAGATGACAAAGACTATTATAAAATTTTATGCACTTTGAGAAAATTAAGTCCAATAATTCTGTGGCAATAAAGGCAAAAGATTGGCACAATAAATTCATATATATAATCTTTTGAGATACACTACCCTTGATTTAGTGTTATCAGAGTAAGCTGCATTGGGTGGGTTGTAAGGTATAGATGAATTATGGAGGTGACACATGAGGTGCTATAAATTAGCATCCCACGCCATGTGTATGAATCCATTTAAGAACATGATGTATATTGCTAGTTTTTTTTCTGAGGGTTAATATGTCTAATTATAAAGGAATATAAAAATAGGATATATTGATTTTTTGGGAGGTGAAAGTGTTGCTACAGTAAAGTTTGAAGGGAAAGCTGGCCATACCTCGCTTCCTGTTTCTAAAGGTCAGGCAGCTCATCCCAAAATCTTAGTTTTTTATTTTTTAAGATAATAACTATACTTTATTTATTAATTAGGGGTAGACTGAAACCATTTTATGGACCTATGGAATTTTAATGAGAGTTTTAAACCAGTAGATATTTACAAACTTGTAAAAATTTAAGCCTTCAACAATGCTGACAAAGTGAAATCTTGATATATCTATTATTAAAAATACCATCATAAATTATTGTTCTGAATATTTAAAAATGAAGCTATGATAAACTTTTCTTTCTCGTTACAAACACTTTTGCAACCCATTCAATTCAAGACTAAATCTAGTTTGATAATCTCATAGAGGGGATTAGTCTGCGCCCATGTCTGGGAGCAGTTGGGCAAGCAAGGCAAGAGGAGCAGGTGGAAGGCCCGCGGCCTCTAACATTCGAAAATGCCCCAGAGAATCTGGCAGAATAGAAAAAAAATCTAAAAAAACTGGCGGTCACAATTTCCCCAGAGATACTCGCGTGGTAAGCACGATGCAACCAGTACATCAACACGCCACATTCCCAGCCACTTTCATCGGTGAAATTCAGAGTCCGTGTGTATCTGGACATCCAAAAAACGGCCCTATAGGAAAAATTTTGTGAAGATGTACACAAAATTTTCCTGACTGTGGTGTACGTTGCACCTCACTCCATGTCACGTGGTTGGCTGGACCTATGTTTCAAAAGCAAAATAGCAGCAGATGAGGCTGCAGCAGTGCGCATAGTGGTCAACCTCCCCAAAGGGCAACAGGTCATCAAAACTAAATGCACCAGATGGACAAAATCAAACCAAATTTTCCTCACGTTTGACTTTTTACCTACTATGGTAAAACGTGACATTTTGGAGCAACACCTGAAAGATGGTCTCGCCATATATGGCAAAATACAATCTTTCAAAATGCAACGTTTCATGCTGATGCCACACCTGTGCACCAGCAAAGCCATTGCAGTTCTGACCCCAACTGAGGAGATCGCGAAGGACCTAACCCAGATCCTGCACTCCACCTTTATTGACATCGCAGGGCACACCACCCACCCATTCTGGGTAACCGTGGACAGCGCGCCTCCCATTTGCACCCACTGTGACACGTTTGGCCATAAGGCGCATGCATGCCCCATCAAAGAGGGCGTCACATTCCAAGAGCACCCCTCGGCGGCCATGGCCAGCGGAGAGGCGCACTACAAACCAACCGCAAGCACCAAGGAGGCTTTCCCGTGGGGAGCACAAGGCTGCTACCTATTGGTAAAGCACATCCCCCCGCAGGAGCAGAAGAAGGCCAAGCAGGCCCATAGGACCACGGCCAAGGAAGCGGCCAAGGCCACCACCACCATCCCACACTCACAACGCCAGGAGGACATGAAGACCTTCGTGGCGGAAGCAACTCAGGAATCCATCACCCAATCAGATTGGGAGGCCCATGCTGAACGGGCCACTCAATCTGAGGATCTGATAGGAGATTCAATCTCACCCAATCGCTGCACCCAAGCCCTGGTCAAAACTGACTTGGGACCTATCCCAACCAAAAAAAAATTTTTTTGCCCCACTCGATGGTGCACCAAACTTATCCGCACCACAAAAAATTCATCCAATGTCAGGAAAACAAAAAGTGAAGGCCAAAGCCAATGCGACTCTTTCCTCAAAAATTAACAAAAACCCTGATAGCGTTGCTGCTAATACCCGCACTGCTGTGAAAGCCCGTGGGGACCTGGAAGAGGCTGGTGGGCCTGGGGGCCCACCCCCTCGCACCTAAGGTGCTATGGGGGAAACCTTCACTCTAGGGACGCTGAATATCGCCAGACTCAAGGCCTCCCCATCCTGGGCTAGGAAACTGAGTTTTTTACAAAACAATTTACCCGTGGATATTCTGGCCATCCAGGAGTCCCACTGTCCACGAGGTTCCAAGGAAGCTTGGAAAACAATGCTCCTACCATCCCTATCCTTTTGGTCAAAACACTGTGGGGTGCTAATTCAGAAAAACAATTTTTTCAAATTTACATCTTCAGAAACATTCCTAAATGGCCAAGTGCTCATTGTCACCTTCTCATGGGCCGATGTTGCACACACAATCATCAACATTTATGCCCCAAACGGTGCACATGAGCATCAGGAATTTTTCTCATCAGTCAAATCCCTCCCGCTACCCCCCAATTCTTTCCTAATTGGTGACATGAACTGTTGGCTAACCTCACCAATGGACCGGTGGCCGCCCTCACCCCACACCCCACAGGGTCACATAGAACTACGGGTTCTAAAAGCCACCCTTGGGTTAATGGATGCGCTGCTGCGACATGCCCCACTGCTCGAAAATATGATGCATCCCCACGTCCACAACGGCCAATTAAGGTCCATGACCTGCATCGACCTTATTCTAGTGCTGGCAAAATTCCAACCCCATATCTCCCACTTCAAAACAACGAAAATGGAATTCTCCGACCACCAACTGGTCTTGATAACATACCACTTACCCGTCACAGTTGCAAAGGCCCCACATTGGTGCAAAATCCGCCCCCCAGAGCTCACGTCGCCAGGACTTTCCATGTGGGTGGAAGAGGCAACTTTGGCAAAATCGTTTGTTGCACCATTTTGCGCGGACCCCATTTCCACATGGGCAACTTTCAAAGAAGACACCATCCACCACTATCGCCATCTCTCATCCAGATGCTCATGAGCCACATCAGCGGTTATATCACACGCACTGGCAGAATTGGCCCACTTGGAGTCCAACATTCCAGCCTCAGGATATAGCCCTGCATGGGGCCAGAAGTGGGTGGAGGCAGCCGCCCACCTCAACGCACTTGATAGGCAACACAAACATTGGGTTTGTGTCCAATACAGGGCCACACGCATCACTAAAGGTGACAAGTGCACCGCATACTTCTTCAAAAAAATTTTGCACCATGCCAGAGCGTGGCCTGCACACAGGTGCGAAGATCGGATAATTCTATTGTGGACACACTGGCCAAAGTGGCAATCGAAATGCAAAGATTCTACTCCGAGTTATACCGAGCTGAACCAATTCAGCCAGCTGAAATGGCGGAATTTCTCGACTGAGCTCATATCTGCACCATTTTCTGATACCTGGAAATAGTGAATTTAATTACTCTGAACGAATTATGGACTACCATTTGCGGTGCGCCAAACTGAAAATGCCCAGGCCCAGATGGCATTCCATATGAGTTCTACAAAAAATATTTTAAATATATATCCCCATTGCTGCTAGCCTCTTTAACCAAAGCCTGTTGGAAACGCGCCTCCTACCAGGAGGACATGAGGCCTTTACGGTCACACTCTTCAAGAAAGGGGATAGGCTAGACTTAGCCAACTGGCGCCCCATTTCTCTAACAAACACAGACACCAAAATTTTAGCCAAAATCATGGCTAACCGTTTAGGGACTGTAGCATCTGCCACATCTCCCCAGAACAATTTGGTTTCATCCCCAGAAGGTTGATTTGGGATAACGTGCACTCTGTGGCTAATGTGTGTCAGTCCACAGCCTCTGGGGCACTTGTATTCTTGGACCAACAAAAGGCCTATGATAGAGTAAACTGGGAATACCTTAGGGCCTGCCTCCAACAATTCCGCCTACCTCCCCGCTTCATCAACTGGGTGATGCTGCTCACGGAATCTGCAACAATGGCAGTGCGTGGCCCAGGTTTCCTAACAGAATTAGTCCATCCTCAAAGGGGCCTGCGACAAGGGGACCCCCTGAGCCCACTCTTATACAACTTCATCCTTGACCCACTACTGCGAAATGTGAATGCCCAACTCACTGGGGTCCATGTGCCAGGCCAAACCCCAGTCAAAATGATGGCATTTGCAGATGATTGCGTAACAGGGGTGTCTAATAACAAAGATGCACGCGCGCTTGAAGCCCTCATCCAGGAATATTCCCGGGTAAGCAACGCGGCACTGAACGCCTCCAAAACCGAAATCATCCTCCTTGGTCAGTTTCAGAACTGCTGGGCCCCAGCAAGTAGTTCCCAACCTGGCCCATCTGCTCACCCACGTCCACGCCTTACTAACTCAAAACACACCGCTCCACTGGTGCTCCCTTTGTGCCACGACCTACCATAGGACTGGTACGCCATCTGGGCGTGTGGTTGGAGGCAGGTGGATACGCGTCAGCAGTAATGGAGTGCCATATACTGGACAACGTGACGAAGCGAATCGCTTCTCTCAGAGCCCACCCTACTACCCTCACTGTCAGGGTTGTTCTTGCCAACTCTATGCTCCTATCCAAAGTCTGGTTCAGAGCCCACTCCATCCCCTTCTCCCCAAGCTTCTTCAAATCCCTGTATGCTTTGCTACAAGGTTGGCTTTGGTCAGGCCGCCCTCCACCAGTACGGCTAGAGGTCATGTTTGGCCCTCATCATCATGGTGGCATGGGCCTACTTGACTTCAAAGCCCATGCCGCCAAGATCCTGGGCACCTGGATTGCGGCCGTCACTGCTCCTACACTCCCATCCTAACACTGGTCCCGCGCGGCCTGCTCCAACTTCTCCCAATCCTTGGGCCTCAACAATTCATCAAACCCCTACTCCCTGATGAAATACCTCGCATCACACACATCAGCCACAGGTCCTCACGGGACTAAAACCCACTACAAACAAATCCTACTCTCCATGAGAAGCGCAGAGTGGAGAATTCGTATCAGTGGACATACAACCTGAAGAGGCCGCCCCTCTCCTCAGTTCACACAAGAGGTACAGGGGCTACCCATCCATGATGGCGTGATCCCCATTCGACCCCAAGTCCTATCCAGGGTGGACTACCTGGACATGATGGACATCCTTTATTCCACTGAGACCCAAAAGACTATCTGGAAATACGCACACCATCCTCTGTTGCAGCCTCAAGTCCGCTCCCATGTGTGGCGCTGCCTGAGGTGGGTGTATCGTACAGCTGAGCGCTCTAACACTTTACACTCATCCTGTGTCATGTGTGGCCAGTATGGAACGCTGTTTCACCTCCTGGAGAAGTGCCCCACCTCTAAAGTAATATGGCGCGAAGTCCAACGTCTGCTAGGCCAGGATCAAACACATCCCTTCAGTCTGTCAAGAGATATGTTTGCTTCATCAATGGCCCCCCCCCTCCCACCCTCCCTCCGTGCTCTGGTGGTTGCAATCGCCATGTGGACTATCCACACGATTGTCTTGGATGCCATCGCTGGATCCATCCCCACCCTCCCTGAAGCTGTCCACAGATTCCGGTCTCATTTGGTGGATCACTTTCAAGCGTGGATGTTTGGATATCTCCCACCGCGTCGCTGACAGCTGGTCTCCTCCTGGTTCCCAGTCTGGTTCATCAAATCAGACCCCTTCCTCCACACGTGCTCAATAGTGGCTACGTCCCCTACACACGTTCCTCCCCCTTCCCATAAGTGGCGTTCCCGCTGGCAACAAGAGATAGCATCGCTTCTCTGGGGTGCCTCCCCTGGTACTAAGTTTTGTCTCATCTGAGTCATATTCAGAAGTGTCCGTCCCATGGTCGGCCTTCCCCGCATTAAATTCTATAAAAATGGAGCTATGATTGTAATAAGCCATAGGGCTCCATGTTACTAGTATTGAAGCTATTAAATATCACATGGGCTCTTAAAGCATGGTCTTGGGGATTTAAAAAGGTCCTTTATCATAGCCAAATGTTATAAAATGTATATTACAATACTATACATATTGGTTCACATCTACAGACCTTTTCAGACAAGTGCTTAAGCTAATAATATTATTTTTTGTAGGAAAGCTCTAACATGAGTCCTTACTAAGAAAAGCTTATGGATGTTTTTCTGCTTTAGTCAAGATGCTCATTGACTAGCAATTGTCCATTAATTAGGTTCTTCTCAGGCTCACGTGTATTTTTTAAGATTTTAAATCCAGATGACTAGGTACTATTACTTCCCTTAAAGTTCTTTGTGACTACTAGCTTGACTATAATATTTCTCATAAACTCTCTTACTCTTAGGAATAAGGAAACTATTTGTTGAGGTAGAAGTCAATAAACTCTTTGAGGAGAAGCTTTTAGGTGGAAGATCTTTTGCAATTTTGAAGGGAGAAAACTCTAGAAAGTAGAAAAAGGCATTAAATTTTAAGAAAAATTTTATGGTCTTATTCTATAATGATCTTTTGTGAAAGTAATTACATTGAGATTACAAGCAATAATGTATAATAAACTTCAAACTTTAAGTATTTTCTTGGAATGTGCTAAAAATCCATACAGTCTTTGAAGGTATGTTGCGCATTATATAATCTCACTCTGAAATTCTGTCAGACTCAGCTCATCAACAAATCATGATTCCTCCAAATAAGATTCTCATTTACGCTCCACTGATATTAGGTCCCAAATTTTAAAGTAATCCTTGCTTTGTCTTAAAATGGAGACATCAGCGAAAAACTATGTCTTTAGATGTTGTAATTAAGCTTTTACATTGGCAATGAATTCAACCAACTGTCCTAATTGTATTGATATAGCACTGAAGATATTGCCTGAAGCTTTCTTTATGCGCTTTGCTTCTTTTTTTGCTCTTAGTGTGGTATAAAGTGGACAGCGAGCATTTATTCTTTAGGTTAATTGTTTCTGGGGGCAGAACTTTGATAACAATTGGGGTCTAATAACTAGTAATTTACTATGGGAATGCCATGGTACTGAAGATCGTTAACATGAACATTTAGGAAGTCTTCTGTGATTTAAAGTTGGTGATAATTGGTAAGAACTTTATCTTATTAGATCATATACAAATCACCAAGATAGTTTACCCTTGAGAGTTTTGTAGCTTGTAGGTGTAGTGCATTGTTGGAATTTGAGATGACCACATAATACAACTTTTTAACCAATTAATAAAGTCGATGATTAAGATTTAATTATATAGGATCAGCAACAGCAGTTGACTGATGAGATTATTGTCAGGAATCATCCGCAATGATATTATTGATCTCCAACTGATAAATTATCATTGGGCATTATCCCTGATGATATTAGAGGGCTCTGGCTGATGATATTATGGTTGGCAATCATCCCTGATGAAATCAAGCAGTAATTTGATATGGGAGCAACACCTGATAGTCAAATTGTTGGGAATTATTCATAGCAAAATTAATGGGGAGTCGTCAAAAAACTACCAAAGCGTTTGAATGCCGGAGGAAGAGAGTAGAATTGCCACCAGCCAAACAATTGGTTTTGAGTCCCTAATACCAATTGTTTGGTTGCCAAACACCCGAGGATTACGCTGCCTAATAAACTCAAGGCAACGGTACCTGATGAGATTCAGTGCTCAACACTTGAGGGTCAAACCAGTATAGAAACACAAATAATTCCCAGGGGACAGCCAATAAAGATATTTGCCAATTCTAACTATAAAAACCACAATTATTTCTAGTAAAAGCAGATTAGAACTTGATATTAACTAAGTTGTTATACCTGGGATGTTTAACATTACTCTTATGAGAAGAGTTTAAGGATCAGATATCCTTAGGTTGGTCTTATCAAATCTCCGCTTGGCTCTGCGAAAAGAGAATAGGGAAAGTTTTCCCTACCAGTATCAAAATATCTTCAAGAGGAAGAAGCACCTGTCTATCATTGGACAACTTGCTCATCGTGGCTTTTGGGCAATCCTCTCTAATAATAGTCTCCATAATATTATTGCCCCAATTAATCAATTTTAGTCAAAGCAACGCAATTATCCACGAATATGTGCAGTTGAAATCTAGGGCCAGAAGAGAGCAACTAACCCAGTGCTCAGATTTTAACATTGGTGCTCACTACAGGGGGTAGTTGGGTTGTCAAAAGCCAATTTAACGATGTTTTATAAGGAAGAGCTTTGGAAGCTCTGGGCGGAACTACAGGCCATCAATTAAAATGTGCTCAGCTTGGCATCTCAAGCTGATGTTATTACCTTAGAGAAGCGTATGATCAAGGCGGATTAGATTATTGAACAATTAGTAATGGTGAATATTGATCTTGGTGGAAAAGTTGTCTCTTTGAAGCAGAAAGAGGGTGAAATTCTTAAAGAAATTATCTTTAAAAAACTTAATGGGAAGCAGATGAGAACGCATCTGGTGGTTTCATGAGGAGATGGTCAAAATGACAAAGCATGGTGAGGAATTGGAAAAACATAAATGTGATTGTGAGCAATTTGAGGTGAATGAGGCTGATGAAAAGGCATGAAAAACTCCAATTGGGAAGACCTCTCCGCCCCAAAATATGCCCAAAACATTCGCTGGTGTGTCAGAAATGACTCTTGAAGCCACTCCTATGGCTTCTCGAGTAGCTGAACAAGGATCTTCTATGAGTGGGGTGACTGAGGAATTTTGAAATATGCCAAAATTGCCCACCTTTCAAAGGGATAACGCCCCGGCATTTTTCCGCCTATTTGAGAGGACCATGTTCAGCTATGTAGAATGTCAAAAAATGGTGACCTTAATGAACTGTCTTAGCACTGACTGCCAGAATCTAGTGCTACCCCACCTCAATGGGGACAACTGGTCGTATGTGGAAGCAAAAGCAGCCATTATGACGGAGTTTGGAAGCCTTACTCAGATGTCAAATCGTAAACAAGAGTTCATGGGTATTTAATTCCGCAAAGATGAGACTCTGGCTAGTTTTGCCAACCAGTTTTACCAATAAGCCCAGATCTTGGCAGGAGCAAATGTGTTGACTGACTTTGATGCATGCATAGCTATGCAGTCAGCACTTTGTCCCTACCAAGAATTGCATCAGATTATGGTGGCAGTGCTAGTGATTCAAACAACAATCTCTCAGATGGTGGACCATCTGAAGTAGCTTGGAGCCACGTTTGATGCTCCCAATCACACTTTTAAAGTAATTCAAATGAAGGCTCAAAATATTGTCCTATTTTCAAACTATCTAAAGAATCTGAGAGCTGAATTGTGATGGGAAATAAACCCAAAGTTTAAAAATGAGCGGACAAATTGTCAATCCACTGTTTCCAATGTGGGAAGTCTGGCCATGTAATTGGCCAGTGTCAGGACAAAAAGCTGAAGGATCAGATTAATCTCATTAAAACCCAAGAAACTGGTCCAGAATCATGGAAAGGACCATCAGACTAGATCAGGGACATTCTAGTACTGCCAATAAACCTGTCCTGCCTTATATAATGAATGAGGAAATCGATATCTCTGACCATTTGTGGACAATGACTCACTGGGTCTTATTCATCAGGGGGTTAACATGGATGTTAATGTGATAACTCGAGCCAAAGCGAAGGTGATCAATCCTGAAATTGTTAATGAGGTCACTCGATCCTATGTATGACAGTTAGCGGAGAAAGTTAGATCTGCCAAGAGCCCTGAAGAATTAGTAAAAACGAATTTGGATGAGGCGAACATTTCTTTACCTATCAGCGCAATCAAGGAGTCATTCCCTGATTTATCCACTTAATTAATTCACACACTTGATTCAGCAAGTAAAGACCACTATCCATTCAGTACAAATTTAATGCAGTACTTGGAGTGTACCTATGTCAATATTCTAATCAATATGATAAGAGTACAAGCAATAATTGATAGTGGAGCGCCAATCAACATTGTTTCCACCAAATTAGTGAAACGTATGAAGATCTTGCCAGACTTGGAGCATTGAAAAGAGTATGGAACGGCTGGACCAGGCATTACCATCTCATGTGGAGCCTACAGTGTGCTACCACTTCAGTTTGGATCGCTGATGGTTTCAGCTCCTGCCATAGTGTTGGTCAATCCGAATTATGGTATACTTATCAGGACGGAGTTTTTGAGGAAGTATGGGGTGACATGTGATTTTGTATAATACACTCTGATAATATTGTGGCAGACGTTGCTTTTGTGTATCAGTGGAAGGTAGAAAGTCTGCTGATAAAGAGGAATAATTTTGTCAACTTAATTTATAGTGATGGTATTATAACCATTTGCTATAAATTAGTTGAATGAAAATGGAAAGCAATGCTGATGGAAATTATGGAGAATCGTGGGATACCTTTAATGACAAATGCAACGAACACTATTCCACTGGGGGCTCAAATCATAGTTAACACCAAGTTAATGATGGAACTTCCAGAACAACTATATGAGGAACTTATCAATACATGGGAAAAATCAACGGTTAAACTGTGGGTGGCACCAGGGATCTTAATGCCAGGGCACAAAGAGATACTATTACTATTAGCCAATCTGGGAGAGAAGTTGATGAAAGTTGAAAAAAATCAGATCATTGTATTTCTATACTTGCTCCTGCCAGCGGAACTTTACACTTTTCATGAATTTAAATCGTTTTCTGAAATGGGATTGCTGATGGAAGTTACCAAAAGTGTCAACGTATCAGTGGATTGTGAGCAGCTAACTAATCTGACTGAGAATCAGCATGAGGATATGCTACGATTATTTGAAAAAATCAGGAGATATTCGCTCAGAACGACCATGACTTAAGATGGGCAACAAACATACTTCACAAAGATGATACTGGGAAATATCCACTTATACAAATGAGACCTGTTCATAGGTCAAGAGCAGTGGAAGCAGAGGGCAGTGATGAAAGAAGTAAGTTAGTGGAACATGGGTTACTCATTCCATCATTGAACCCATGGGCGTGTCTGACCCTTTTGGTAAAAAAGAAGAATGGATTAAACCAAGTAGTGACCAACAAACACCAACTAAACAAGATCACTAAAAAGACTCCTATCCAAAGCCTCAAATTGACAACATGCTTGATCGCCTGGGTGTGACAAAATACTTTTCAGCTATGGACTTGATTTCAGACTATTGGCAAATCAATTTGACAAAAGAAGATCAGGAAAACTGTGCAATAATTACTGCACAAGGACTATACCAGCCAACCAGAATGCCCCAAGGTTTATGCAACACGCCAGAAACTTTTCAGCGTGATATGGATTCAATAATTAGTGACCTGAAGCTATCCTGCGTGCTATTATACTTTGATGATATCAACATCTTCAACAGGACCTTCACAGATCATTTGGAGCATCTGGAGGATGTTTTCAAGCGGTTGTCAATGGCAAATCTAAAAATTAAGTGAGAAAATGCCATTTTTATCAAAAAAGAGCTCTAATTCTTAGGGTTTGTTATAAACTCTAATGGATTACAACTGCAACCCATGAAAATAGAAGCTATCAAGTGGATGTCTATCCTGAAAAGTGTTTAGGATATTCAAGTCTTTTTGAGGATGGTTGGGTACTATTGCCAATTCATCAAAGTCTTCTCTGGAATTGCCAAACCTTTATTCCATCTGTTCAAGGATCTAAAAAAGGGACTTGTGTGGAACGAAGAGGCACAGAAGTCATTTGATAAGCTCTGAAAATATCTCATGAGCAGCCCAGTGTTAATATATCTGAATTTTAATTGGTAATTTATAATTCAAGTGGATGCCTTGTTAATGGCGATTGGAGCTGTTCTAAGTCAATTAGATGACAATGGGGATGAACATCTAATAGCCTATGTGAGCAGAACCCTGTCACCAGTGAAAATGAACTATACTGTTACAGAGCGAGAGTTCTGGTGGTCATCTATGCCTGTAAACAATTTTGAGTCTACATACATGGGATGCACTTAAGAGTCAAAACTAACCACTCATCCTTGCGCTGGCTTCATAACCTGAGGAATCAGAGGGCCGGTTGGCCCAATGAGCTTTAAAGCTGCAAGAATATGACTTCAAAAGTATCCACAGGGCTGGAGCAGTATATCAGAATGCCAACGGATTGTCTTGATTGTCAGTTGTTCATGTAATTTATCATCAGGCTGATGCACTGTTTTAGCAGATGATCAAAGGAGATATTGGGGATGAACCCCAAAGAATTTGGAATTCATTACAAAAGGGTATGGAAAATACTAAATTTAAAAACAATCAAGTATAAAAAACTATCAAAGGAAAATGGGTTTTATTTCCTAAACCATCAGAATGAGCGGAAATCATTTGAGCTGCTCATAAGGTCGTCGGCCATGGTGGCCTAAAAAAAGCAGTGGATCATATTTACCAGTATTATTACTGGGAATCAGTCAACTACAATGTTGCGGATTACCTAGCCTGTTGTGTGGAATGTCAACTTCACAAGCTGCACAAGAACGTCATAGGGTACCAGCTAGTATGCCCTGGTTTCACGTTGCACACGGTGTCCATAGACACTATGAAACCATTTGGTATCAGCACCGGAGAAGTGAATCAAATAAACGTCATAATAGACCATTTAACCCAATGGGTTGAAACAAAAGCCCTCAGCAAAGTAGATACAATGAGTATGGCGAAGTTTATACTTGACCAAGTTATATATCAGCACGGATGTCCCCAAGTTATTCTCAGTGACTATGGAACCAATTTTACTTCACATGTGATTCCCAGGCTAAACAAATTAATGAAAATCCGTGGTGTTATATCTGCCCCCTATTGTCCAGAAATGAACGGAATTGTGGAAAGATTGAATGCAACTCTAGCCTCAACATTATGAGTATTTGATTGCAGGGAAAACTTCCGCTTGGGGGGCATATCTGAGTTTGGTCACATTCACTTATAATATCTGTTACCATTCAGCAACTGAGAAAATGCCGTTCAAAATGTTATATGGATGGAAAGCTGCATTACTGCCAATATTGTATTCAGCAGTAGAGCCATCTTTTGGGTTTGAATGCCAAACAATATTTATTTTGACTGGCCAAAATCCTGATTAAATTACAATTTCAGGCATTTGAAATGACAATGAAAAAAATCAATGCAAAGAAAGCAGACGACCATAATTGACCTACGTAGAAAGAACACCATGTGGGTGATAGGGTAGCCTATAATGCGTACCCATGGGTTCAGGAGAAAGAATAAGTTGCACACCCTATGGATGGGACCATTAAAAATTATCACCAAGTCAGTGAATGATGCCTATATGATCAAGAATATTGAGGATGGTCACATAGTCAATATAGTCCACACAAAATACTTAAAGTATTGGACTTATAGGAAAAAATAATAATGAAAAAGAGATAAAAAGATAAAAAGATGCATAAAAATATAGAAACTAAAAAGCACTAAAATATTGATTTTAATTTGAGCAGTGATGCATCTAGAGTAATCCTGCCTACCAAGCATGGAGGAAGGAAAAGATAGTGACAGGCACAAGTTCCAAGCATTTGGCAGGATCAGGACGGGCTGAAACTAGATCCACTGGAATAGTCCCTATCAACGAGATGTTGAAATCCATCCTGGGGCTGGTACAGATGACATGGTGCCAACGAGACCCATCCTGGGGCTT
Organism: Massospora cicadina; assembly: GCA_022478985.1. Taxonomy (NCBI): domain Eukaryota; kingdom Fungi; phylum Entomophthoromycota; class Entomophthoromycetes; order Entomophthorales; family Entomophthoraceae; genus Massospora; species Massospora cicadina. The sequence goes on from JAKSZP010007915.1 coordinate 190,747, forward strand.
ATATAGATTGACTATGGAGTCACAGAAACCTGTCCTGGGGTTGGTACAGGCGGCGAGGTGCCAATAAGACCAGTCCTGAGGTTTGTACAGGTGAACCAGTTGATCTTTTAGCAAGGATGCAAAGATGGGACTGGCGTGGCATGATGTTGCAGGAACTGCACTTGAGAACAGGTGCAACGAGTAGCAGCTAAGGATAAGAAGTCATCAAAACTGAGTAGAGCATATGGGCATTGATTGCAGAAAGAGCTACACTCCACTGAGGACATAGAGATATGAAAAACCAAATACAAGCTCAAGCTAGGGTAGCTTCCATCCCTTAGTATTCTATCTTCCGTTGGATAATCTGGTCAAGAGGTGTTATATGTTGGAATTTGAGATGACCACATAATACAACATTTTAACTGATTAACAAATTCAATAATTAAGTTATAATCATATAGGATTGGCAACAGCAGCTGACTGATGGGATTATCATTGGGCATCATCCATGATGATATTAGAGGTCACCAACTGATGAGATTATCATTGGCAATTATCCCTGATGAAATAAAGCAGTAATTCAATATGGGAGCAATACCTGATAGTCAAATTGTAGGGGAATCATTCAGAGTGGAATGAATGGGGAGTCATTGAAAAACTACCTAAGTATTTGAATGCCGGAGGAAAAGAGTAGGATCATCATGTAAGTCTCAGGGAACGTCCTTTGGCTCTCAATTGAGCCATCTTCCCATTCCCAATTAAAAAGACACCGAAGAGGATGGCGGTACCTCTCATCACTCAGGGCGACCTCGCTCATGTAGTAGATGAGCGATGAGTAACAGCTCATCCACTTCAAATCCCACCTCCAATACCCACACTTACCTCGGCAGAACTGTTGTGGGGAATTAGTGAAACCTGTGCTGAGATTATCAAATTGAAATTGGTTAGGTCTAATTTGGCTGGCAATCTGACTGATGCCCAAAATTTGAATGACTGTAAAAGCATGAAGAATGAGATATCAGAAAACTAAACATAATTAGGTTTATGTATTAAACTGTTAACCATCTAGTACTAAAAAAAGAATGAGATATCGGCCAGATTGCCTGAAAGTTCCAATTCAATCTCCAGACCAGTTCAACAAATATTGGGCGCTATTGACAAGGGTTCAAAGCCCTCAAATAGTAATTTGGGCGTTGCGCCCAATGTGCTACTGTTGACTGAACAAATGGTTAAATGACCGAGCGTGGGCGGGTTGGCTGTCCTGAACCCATTCCCAGCCAAATGGACCCATCGCTATAAGGGATGGACTTGGGGGATTCCTGTTGCCTGTAAGGACAAACGCCATCATGATAATTTTCAGAAACGTAGTTGAGCCCTGGTTCAGATGTTTGAGGTCAAACTGACAGAGACTCAGTTCGCCACCAAATTTTGTGATGTCAGTTCCCAAAGAATAAACCCCCCCATTCCCAAACAATGCGCCAGTCAGGCCAAATTTGTTGGGTCCCAACCCCATCCTGTCACTACCCAAATGACCACTATTTAATCAGTTGCATGGCACTGAGAAAATTGTTGGTCGATTTTCTTACTTTCCTTTCCCAATAAATTTTTGTTAAGAAAATCAACTTTTCTTTATTTTCCATTCTAACCGCATCCCAGATGGCATTTCCCTGGTGGCTCATCACCCCGCACTCCAGGTGGGCTTTACCAATTCTTTTATTCACCATGGCTCCCTCTATCATCAATTGGGCCCAGCGAGTCAGACACTTTTGGTCTTACAACCCCGCTCTTATGAATTTCTGACAACAATACATGGGGATTTTATGGCCCTATGTACAGCAATGGCTAGAGAGAACCCATCTCCCTATCGCCCCCAATGAGTTGGCCTCTCAAACCAAGAATCTCATCGAGACTGTCCCAGTAATCCCACCTCCTGCAGTTAGAACCACTGAGTTGGGAATGGGTTCAGTTTGGTTTGCTGTTGGGACACTCCTTACCCTGTTGTTACACCACCACTTCGTGGTATCAAATTTCCTGGCTCCATATCAAGTCATACAGTTGGCAATGCCTCTGGCATTCTGGATTTCTTTTTGGGTGTTCACACATCCCAACTGGCAGGCCGGTCTAAACTTCTTCTGCCGTTTCCATGACACACTTAACACTTTAGGTTCAGGCCAGTATAGGAGCACAAATGATTTCCAGAGAACTGCTGAAAAGTTGTGTTCCAATTCTAACTATAAAAACCCCAATTGCCTCCTAGTAAACGCAGATTAGAACTTGATATTAACTAGGTTATTATATATCAATTGTTTAACATTATGCTTAAGAGAAGAATTCAAGGATCAGATATCCTTAGATTGTTTTTATTAAATCTCCGCTTGGCTCTGCGAAAAAAAGAATAGGGAAAGTGTTCCCTACCAGTATCAAAATATCTTCAATGGAAAGAGGCACCTTTCTAGTGTTGGAAAATTTACTCAATGTGGATTTTGGACAATCAACTCTAATAATAGTCTCCATACTATTATTGCCCCTGTTAATCAATTTAGCCAAATCAAATCAAGTATCCCCAAATCTGTGCATTTGAAATTTAGGTCCAGAAGAGAGCAACCAACCCAATGCCCAGATTTTAACGTTCATTATATTTTTTGCTTATTGTATTGTCCATAGACAAAAGAGCTCAAAGGTAGACTTCAGCTGGGCTCTGTCCAGACATAAACCTAAAACCACAGGTATGTACCTTTCCAATCATTCTTAGCATCATTTTTATCCATTGTATAGCCTTTGTTCTCTTATGTCATTCAGTGGTAACCATATATATGATGTCATGACGGTAATTTCCTTAATTGCAATTTACTCTCAGGTGCTTATGACCAGTTAGTCTAATATAAGATATTCCTTTTGTTCAATTAAACACTTTCTAGAGTTGTTTGTGACATTTTTTAATACTTTAGTGTTTATAAAATCATGTGTTACCCTGTTTGTAATCAACTCTTCACGCCAATATAGCAAATTGCAAGTTCATAAGCAATTTTTCACTAAGCAAAAGTTCTGAGTGTTTTATTCAAAAATCAGCTTTCTTAATAGATGGAGGAAAGCCAGTTAAAAACATTAGGGACTTTTCATAGATTTCTGAGGCTATTGATAGATATTCAGATCTCAGTAAATGAGGGTGAGAGTCCAACAATCATGCCGTTAGTTCAGTTAATAGAGCTTCATGAGATTTAATAAAGTATTTAGGGTAACTATTTACTTCAATTTATATTTATCTCTCCATAGGATTTTCCTCGTGAGCTTCAGAGCCTATTTTATTGCTGTTAAGATTCCAAGGATTTCTGATCATAAGTGATAAGCCCAAAAAATTAACACATTTAGTTTATTTACCTAAATAAAATGGAGACTCTTAATTAGCACCTATTGACAAACTAGAAACCCTTATATAATCCAAATCATCCTTAGAATCTATACATCCACTAGATCAGCAATCTTCAAAAAGAACAAATTGAATATCATTAAAAAAGATGTAAGCCCTAATCCTATTTTGCCTGATTCAAACTCTATCATCTGCGCTATCATGAAGATAAGCGTTTTAGGACCTTTTAAACTAGCATTTTCTGTCCACAGTCAGGATTCAAGCAGGACTGAATAAGTATATCCTGGTAGGATAGTTCATTGTGAAAGAATTGTTGAGAACTGATAGAGATCAATGAGTATATAACAAGGCATATAACTTTTCATATAGCTCAAATAGTGAAGCGGATAGTCAGATATAGTATTTGAACTTTTGACTAAAGTTAATGTTCAAGTGAAACAATGTGCCTATTTTCCTGGGAGCAACTTGAGATTGCAGTAAATATTAAGCCAAACCATAAAATAGTGAACACAAACAACAATGGATGTTCAATTTAAATTACAGTGTATTATGGAGTTGAATAGACATTTAAAAGCATCATACTATTATATCATAAATTTGTAAGGGCATTCTGTAATCATATAGAGATATTGCAAAGAAAGCAAGAGTATGTTACATATATAAAACAGCAAACATTTTTACGCCAGTATCAGCATTTTATGTTCACTAAAAGGATCATTAAATATCAATCCTAGAAAAAGTCTCAATAACTATGAGCTACAATCACATCCTCTTTGCTATCAGCTTCAGCAACAAGTAACCTCACGATACTATGGACCATATGAGACAAAAAAGAGTAACTTTATTTAGTGTCATATTAAGAAAGAAACTGACATTGTCAGGGAGACGGCAGATAAAGTTTAGACTGGCCTGCAAGTCAGGTTACAAAAGAACCCAAAAGGTGAGCCAGAATACCTGGGGTATTGCCGCTTGAACAATATTTAAATTAGCTGGGAGATGATTAGCAATGTAGTGTTATTGGGCTGCAAATATAACAGACAATCTGGCAAAGAACCAAGCTGTTGCATTCTCAAGGCGAATAGGCCTGGGCGTAGGGAGTTGCAATATCAGGGAAAATCACAAAGGCTTTGATATGATGAGCCCAAGTGACTTCAGCAAGAGTCATTGTTAGAAATATGGCAGGGACAGCCTAGTCAATATGCAGGCTGCGGGACCACATTGCAGATGTTTTATTGGTTCATTAAAGAAAAGATCAAACTTAATAAAATAAATATGGGCACAGTAAGTTTTTATAGATTTAAAATTAAAGAATTTTTTTGTCAATTTTCCAGTGTGTTATGGCTTCTTAATTAGACGATTGATTTTGTAGAATAGCTTGAAAAGCACAGGATTGAGGCTCTCAAGATGTAGCTTAACTTGGCAAAATTTGAGTGAGGGGGATATAACTTAAATTGAACTGGCTTTAAAGTTATTGTTAGTGGGCCAAGTCACTGTCAGTTCATCAACAGATGCCCAAATTGCAGATTTGCTGTGGTTCCTCCAATTAGTGCAAAGTGAGTCTCACCCAATGGGCAACAGGAATCTTCCAAGGCTACCAAAGTAGGGCGGTCCCAAGAGGTCAGTAATGGGTTTGGGGCACCTAACTCACCTGCGCCCAATCACTTTGGCATCTGTTTGACCAAGCGGGATTCATTGGATGGGGATTTTGATGTTTTTGAGGAGGGTTCCAAACTGATGGCAACTTTTGACGATGGCTCAAGGCTTTGCCAATTTTTAAGAATTTAATATTATACACTTTTTTCATTAAAGGTACACGCCCATTATGCCTTGTTCCCAATATTTTCATGGGGGTTCCAAACTGGCAGCAACTTTTGACACTGGCCCAATGCTATTGGCGATTGTTACCTAATCTTTAACTTTTACCACTTTTTTGCTGAAGGTACATGCCCATTGGGATTTGTTACCAATGGTTTGCGATTGTCAAATTTTAAGGCCAAAGATTATTTGCTGTTAATTATATTTGGTCTATTTGCCCCATGTGAATGCTGATACATCACCAACTCACTAGAGATCCCCTCACTTCAACATATTAATTCTCCAGACGTAAAAACTGGGGTTGGGGCGGAATCCACAAAGGGTAAGCCATGACCCACTGCTTGTCCACCACATGATTGAGGTTGCCCTGAGAGACGAGTGGGACTGCTGGCCTACTTAGCCCCTTATTGGATGGGAAAGGGAACACCCCCCAATCCAAATGGAGGGTGTGCTCCCCAAACTTACATACATCTCCATGAGGCTAATTCCTTATAACCTATTAGCATACCAATCCATGTCCCAAATGTCCAAAGTGTCTAGCGCATAAGTCAAGGAGGTCATAGCATGACTAATCTATGTGTACTGGTTAATCACCTCATACAACAAAGAAATAAATATAAAGATTTATGAAACACAAACATAATAAACTCCTTTAATAAGCTACCATCTTTTACACATGAATTTATATCTGTAATGGCTTATAAATTCAAAACCCAAGAACAGTCATTTTAATGAGCTCCAATACATGCTTCCAAAAAAATTTATATGAACAAAGAGTTATAGACCATCAGCACTAATATTGGTAGTCTAGTTGGATTAACCAATGCCAAAAAGATTTAAAGAGCTCTAGTAGCAAGGCTAGGTGTGGCATCTAAGAAATAAATGCAGCCATCCTATATATCCAACGTTAGATGAATTGCGCTTATCAGAAAAGTGGAAAAAGTGATCAATCATTTCAATGAAAATCTAGTCTTCGTAGTTGACAAGGTGATGGACAGTCAATGATTGTCCTCTCAGTGGGACGCTGACATAAACATACATAGTGCTCAGGTTAATGAATATCTTCGCTCAAAAATATTGTGGCGTGCAGCCATCAAAGCAGAAGACTAAGAAGTTCATTGTATCACTGGTCACAATTAAAAACTTGGTAAGGATGTAGACTGCTTTTGTAAAGGGCATATAACTTATAATAAATTATGACAAGCAATTAAAAAAGGCTGAACCAGCAAACAATGACAAACTGGCGGAGTATTAACTGACTTAAAGAAGATGTGGATGGATTATTGAACTCTAATAACATCTTACATCAGGATAATGGTTTGTTACAACATTTTGGTATAACCAGAAGGCAAAATTGGAGGAACTTACCAAGAGGAACCTTGAATTGAAGTTCAACCTTCTACATCTAATAGAAAAATTTCCAACTTAAACAATCAGTCAAAGATAAATTACAGTATCTTCTTAATATGCTGGACAAATTTAAACTGAGGTCATAGATAATTTCTTCCGCTGTAGTCAACACAGTCTGTTGTGAAACAAAGATATTGTTTGTTTGTTATCTTGACTACCTTCTGGTAGAATCTGATTCCAAAGAAAAAAATTTGCCTAACACGCGTAACTTACAAGCTGCAAGAGTTTTGCTCCTCACCTTGATTGATCTTAAAATTGAACGCACCTTAGAAACTGACTAGCTTATCCTTTGAAGCCCCATTTACCTGTGACACCATATCAATTCACTCTGCTGATTTTGCTGCTGCTAGCTAGCTATGCCAACCTGTGCTATTTTTGCACTAAAAGTTAATGCCTAGATAGCCTCTCTTTACTGCCACAATTAATTTGAATGAACAATAATAGAATTTCTTTCTTGCTAACTAGGTCGACTTTCCTATCTTTCACAAGAGTGAACCACCCTCACCTTAATGGCGCTGTTTAGAATCATTACAAGGCGCCTTTTAGTATATAAAATACCACATTCATGAACTCACTATGCAAGGAGAGTCATGAACTATCTATACTAAATATCTTCAAAATAAGCCTAACTTATAATAACGTTATTAAATAATCTTAATCTAATTTGGGGGCATAAATGACAACTACTATATAAAGCTGCCTTCCTCAACGTCACTTTCAAAAAGAATGAGCAGATCATGGAGTTCATGGACCGCTTAGCATTTATTGATGACATTTTTTGGTGTAAAGTGCAAAGACAAGTAATAGGTTGCAACTATAATTACCAAGTTGGCTATCTTCCTTGATATCAAACTCACCTTGGACCAATTCTGATTAAAGGACGATCATACCCTATTTTGGAACCAATGAACTGGCTAACATCTTTGAAAACTACATACAAACGGCGTTAAATATAACAAGTTGTACTATTAACAAAGATGTGTTGACGTTTGAATTTGAGAATCACTCCCTTGTTTATAATAATCCTGCGCATATAATTGGGAAGAATTTAAGCCAAAAGTTCCTCAAACTTTAGCCAGTGTCATATTGTCATGTTTACATGACTTAATAGAAGACACCAACCCCAAGGACAAGGCTGGGCGGCAGGAGGTCCAGAAGGTTAAACTTTAGGACCTTCCTGACCTCAAGCACAACTTGGACCAACGCTGGTTACAAGCCAAATATGACCAGGTTGGTACAAATGAGTTTCAAAACGCCCATCCCCTTGTTCAGCTCAGATATTAAAATGGACGAGCTATTTAATAAATGATGATGGGACAATATGGTTAATCAGGGAACTTAGGTTTAAAACACATTCCATTTATGAAATTAAGAGCTTGGGATGGGTACAACTTCAATCAATCACTTGAGTGAGGTCAGTCTTAAAGTTTGCTACCCTTTCAAATTGAAGCGTGAGCCTATTGGAGCACCAAGGCTTGGGACCACTTCCGCTAACCCAAGATTACCCTGAGGTTGTTTAAGTATGTTTTCTCGTGACCAACGTTCCTTGTTGGTCATCTTTTCCCAATAAAATCCTAACCATTATTTACGTTTTTCCATATGTTGACTCAGGCGCACCTGTGTGTGGACTTCTTCAAGGAGGTCTTGTATCATGTTAGCCAGTTTCTTTTACTTAGATTTATTAAAAACACAGGTACACCGCTGGTTCTACCAGGTTACCTCCAAACCTGGTTACCATTGCACTCTAACACTGTACTGAACATGGCTATAAACTGTCCTCTATTGCACAGCCAAGTTGTGAAAAATGTTTAACTTCTTTTTTACTATTACAATGCTTAACACCCTCGCCTAAGTCTCTTTAGCTCCAGCACCCTCTGCTGGGCCCTTTTATTATAATTACGATTACTAGTTCCCTTGCATTGGTCCTGTGCACCAAGCACCACCACGCTCGGTTTGAGAGTTATAGACACTCTCTTAACATATGGTATATCAATTATTTGTAAGTTAACTAGACTTATCTAAAATAAAATGACTCTTCTGGTATAATTGGGATAATTTGCCTAAAAATATGTAAATTCTACTGATGCAGGCAAAGATAAAAGCTTGTGCTTTTAGTCCTAAAAGTTTATCACCTTTCTTAATAAGAACTGACACTGATAAAAAATAAATTAAAAAGAGAATTAAAAGAGTATTTTTTTATCTAGAATTTATAATTTGATGATCTAATTTTATACTTTGTTTTGATGATATTTTCATTAGGTCGGGCGCCATTCTTTATATCTTTAAGACATCTCCTGGCCACACTTTAAGCATAAAGTTCCACAGATATTATTTTCTAATTCAGTTTAGCCCAAAAACTGATACAACCATGACCTTTTATGATAGCTAATGGTGGCAAAATACTCTCAAAATTGGTGAGGTTTCAGGTACAAAAATTTGCAACTTGTGTCAGACAATTACAATTCTTATGTATTGAAAAGAGTGATTTGGAGGTAAATGATGAAAAAAATCATCCAAAAGAACATGGTTGAATCCCTGTGGAACCCTAAAATCAGGGTAACACTTCTAATAATTTTCAGGAAAACAAAATGAGTTCAGGCGGTCAGATTGCACCAAATCATCATCCAAATTTGGGGAGTTCATTGGAGACTCCTATCCTAGCTACTTCTATTTTGGTACAGCCTACACCGCGGAGACTGGCCCTTTTATAGGGTTGGAGGGGTATAAACAAATGCAAAAAATTTCCCATCAAATAATTAGGTAAAATTATCAAAACCCTACCTCCCAGATATAAACTTCTTGCCATTGCCCTCCATCAGCTGTTTCCTGAAGTAAGTCAAGTTTCAAACAATCTGATAGATCCACTCCCCATATTACCTAATTTAGAATTTACTAAGCAATCTGAACTTTGAGCCTCAACACTTTAAATACTAAATATCAACCTATTAAGAGGGTTCATTTCTTACCTCCGCAGCTACTAATAAATATACAAAAATACAACTTTCTAGTAATGTAGTGTTTATTTATTTTTTATCAAGTAATTTCAATCCCTAATTGTTGAAGTTTAGGCCCTGAACGCACCAGTGATCCTATTAAACTACTAAAGTTCAACAAGTGGTGCTCACTACAGGGGACCCTGTATACCACTAAATTTCCTGTTTAAAAATGACAACTATTCCAGAACCAAGGCTAGCTGTTTTAAAGCAACAACTAGCCAATACTTTGTCTCACAAAAAAGGCTTTAGCAGCACTCTTCACAAGGCCTTTATAAAGCCTCTCCCCCTTAAACAAACCCCTTTGAGGGAGAAGTTTATCCCAGTTGAGGGCAGTATTGCAATCTTCCTCTTTGTGTTTGAATCTGCAATAAAAGGAGCAACTGACCAGCAAAAACTCAAAACCATCCTTGTCTGATTGAGTCATATGTATCAGGAGATAATGGTTTCCACTATGGCCAATTTTAACAACTGAGAGGAGGTGAAACAGGCTCTTATTGATGAATTTGGCTCCTTACGAAAGTTTACAACGGCAAAAACAAGCCTTTATGTGCCTTAGCCTGCAAGAGGAAAAATCAATTTCCTCTTTTGTTGAGTGATTCTATAGTAAAGCTCACCCTCTGTTGCTTGCCAAACTGCTACCTCTAGATGATGCCATTGCTGATATCATGGTTGTCTTAACATCTCATCCCCATTTAGCAATGCATATCTCTGAAGTCAAGCACACCTTCTGAACTGTACGGGATATCAAAGAGGCTCTTTTAGCAGTGTCTGATTTTCATATACTTGAACTTGTGCAAAACGCTACAAGTAGAGAATATACTTTAACCCCTCCAGCCACTTCAATGGCTATCTCCCTCTGAAAACCTGTTTCTGCAAAGCTGCAGCTACAAGAGGCTCCCCCACATGTGAGGATAGCCTAAATACCATGGCTGTAATGGGGCAGTGCTCCCCTTCGTCTTTAGTTCAAAAATCTCAGTTGGGTTAAGCTGTCTTCCCTTTTCCTTGCTTATCTTTTTCTTCAGAGTGGCTTGCCAGATGTTTTCAAAGCCTTATCTTAAGCCTAAACCCCTTTCTTGGGTGCCAATCGCCCCCCACTAACAATGGGTTTAATGACCAGTTACAAACGCTAAAAAACCTGTTTCCCAAAAGCACACAGCTGCTGATTGACCCAAGGCTAGCGTAGTTGAAGCCTCCACTTCCACGATGCTATCCACCTCAGCATCGCATCCTACCATCTCTATCTCAAAACCTGTAACCATGGGGCAGCCCAAACCCCCTGCATCAAAGATTAAATGTAGAGCTGTATCTATTACAGTGTCTTCTCAAAAAGTTACTGAAGTAACTGAGCGCCTAAGGACCTCCCTGAAGCAAGGAAATCTCTTACCTTACCTCCTAACCAATGGAGTTAATGACGTGAATTGATAATCCCTCTGATGACTAATCTGAAGGGGGTTGTGAAGATGTCAGTCACTATGTCCTAGGAGCCCTAGTTGAAGTGGAGGTACCTGACCAATTGAAACCAGAAAGATTAAATATGGCTAGGATACCCCGCAAAACATACCTTTATCAGGTGCTGAGATGTCTGTAGGTTATTGATACCACCAGCGACGCTGACCAGCTCATTGCCATGATGGTCCAACCTACTCAGAGTGTGTATACACTGCAGTCTATCTGGAAAAAAATTCCCTGAAACTTCTGAACGCCTTGATTCTACACTCCTGCTAAAGGAGGTCCTCGCTCTTCCCCCAACCTGGGTGGAACTTTAACAAAAGTGGAGGTTGTTGCCAATGGAGTATGAGTCATAGCTATCCTTGACACTGAATCCCCTGTGAACGTTGTATCATCAAAGCTTATGAAAAAAATTAAGTTGGTCCCTGACCTCAACTATAAACAAGAGTTTAGAACTTCGGGGCAAACAACACTTACGCCATTGGAGCCTACTCTTCTCTGCTCATTCATTTTTGGAAGCTCCTCTTGTCAGCTCCTGCGGTGGCCTTGTCCAACAATATCTATGATCTACTCATTGGTACCCAGTTCATGCTCAAATATGAAAATATTATTAAAATGAAGCAGGGCTATCTTTCCCTGCTCAGATATGAGGTTCCCCTAATTCTGACAAATGATGGTCTTAAAAAGAAGTATGCTTGCACAATTGGGTTCCCCTCTTCCGCCTTATCTTTTCATTACACCATGCTCAGACGACATATAAAGTCTTTAATAAATCATTAGACGCCCTTGATGAAATCCTTTTCTATGCATCTCAAGAGATTGTAATCAAAGTGGGTAAACAATGGGTAGTTGACAGATTACCTTGCAAATCCTCCACAATTTCTTATTACACCTAACATCATTGATGGAGTTAGTCCTGTGGAGCACAGAGTTTTTCCAGGCGTGCTAGACTCTGCCTATCAACGACCTATCAACCTTATGCTAGAAAATCTCACCAAGAAGGATATGGTTGTAAAAAAGCATCAAAAGATCAGTTGGGGGATGCTAATTCCCCTTGAAGAAATAAAACAAGTTCACTGCATTAGATCTATGGCAGATAGGGTCTTACCCGCTGACCAGTCCCTAGGTACCCTACCTTCTGTTAAAATCTCCTATAAACTAGCTCTAGATTAGATGGATAAAGTCCACACCCTGGTTGAGGCCTACAGCGACATCTTCTCTACATCTGACACTGACTATGGGCACATGAAGGGTTGGACTCATACGATTGATGTTGTGGATGCTTATCCCATCCGCTTCAAACCCTACCAAAAATCCAAAGTTGAGGAGCTACAGATGCAGATGGAGCTCAAACAGCTGCTGAACGTTTTGCTACTGTTAATGTCGCAAAGCACCTGGTAATCCTCTCTCCTCCTTATAAAAAAGAAAATGGCGGTCATTAGGTTGTGATGGACTAAAGCAGGCTAAACAACCTCACAAAAAAGGTAGTAATCCTATACGCCATATTGATGATGCTCTGGCCCAACTCCTTGGGTCTAAATTCTTCTCCACCATGGACTTGGTAGCGGTCATTGGCAAATGGACCTTTCTCCACAAGACTAGGAGAAATGTGCTCTTTTTTTGCAATGAGGGTCTCTTCCAACCTACCCAACTACCACAAGGGTTGTGCAACGCGCCTGCCACTTTCCAGATAGTGATGGATCACATTCTCCAAGACCTTAAACTGAGATGTGAGTTTGTCTTTTTGATGACATAACTGTATTTTCCAAGGCTTCCAAAAAGCAGTTTACACATGTAAAGAAAGTGTTAGAATGCTTGCAAGCATCTAATATCAAACTGAAGCCCTCCAAATACACAATTTTCTAAAAGTAATTGGACTTCCTGTGGCACGCTATCTCACAAGATGGGATTTAACCCCTACAAGATAAGGTCAAATCAAAATCCAAGATGCCAGAACTAAAACCCTTTGTGACATCCAGGTATTCTTGGGCATGATGGGGTATTATACTCAAATAATCCTCTAGTTCGCCCAGCTCATGAGCCCCTCATCCGCCACTTGGCTAAGATACTCCATTCCATTAGGGTGCTGAACAAAAAGTTGCATTTGAGATCCTGAAGGAGTATTGAAAAAAGGCCTATACTATGCCATTCTGACTACAGAAAGCCTTTCATGTTGTTTACAGATGCCTCTGACTATGCTGTTGGAGCTAACTTAGCTCAATTGGATGAGCATGGGGTCAATCATCCCATGTCCTACTTTAGCAAAATGCTTTCAAAAGCTGAGCTCAATCATAGCGTCAAAGAGAAGGAATGCCTGGATGTCCTGCTCGCTGTAAAACACTACGCCCATTCCTTTATGGGACTCCCTCCAAAGTGATTACAGACCATGCCTCCTTAAAATGGTTGCAGAATATGAAGGGCCCCACGGGATGGTTGGCTTGATGGGCTCTGAAGCTCCAACATTATGATATGACAATTGATCACTGGTATGGAATGCGCCACATGAATGTAGATGGGTTAGTGTAGTTGCCCGTTCTTCACAGACAATAGTGAAGCTGAGAGGTTACATGATCTCCTCTTGCCTCCTTATATGTGGGCTGATGAAGACGAACCAGTACAGAAATTGCTAGCTTGATACTCTCGCAACACCAAGGTGGAAAATGGGAAGATATACAAGAAAGTAGGAGCAAACTGGTTGTCAGGATTTGGGATAAAAATTGTATTGAATTACCATCTTCCAAATCAGGCTGTGCTGAATTGGTCATCAAACCTACCTGAGCTAAATCTATTTCAGGATCATCCTCACCTATTCCTGAGTCACGTAGGCGGCATCTCCACCCATCCAGTCAGGTGAGCGACGCTATCCATTAAGGACGCCCACGAGGAGGCCATTCTGGAAGATCAGTAAAGATCCTGATCAGATGAGGCCCTAACAATCCCAAAGGCACCGAGTCCCAACGCACCCTATAAATATCGAAGCCTTTTAGTTTAATAAAATATTCAGTATTCTAACCCATTTTTCCCATTTCCTCCTCGGCGCTCTTTCCAATTTTTCCAGCTTTGAGCCACCGCAAACCCCGGCGCCAGTCCAAAGAACTGTAGCACTGACAGAAGTGATGCTCACTGCAGGGGTCTCTGAGCTGACCTAAGTGAAAACGTCTATCACAAAAATGGATACCAATAGCAGCCCTGACAACCAAGCGACTGGTCAATTGAGGAGCGTTACATGATGGGTTAATACCTTGTGGTACACAACGCTGCCTTCGCAGCTGGAAAGGCTAGAATTTCGCGCCGCCTTTCAACTCTCGCTGCCCTCCCTAGATGAGAGCCATTACCAACTCCAGTATGAGCATATCAATGATGTCATTCAACAATTAATAAATGGCATCTACTCTGAGGGCGCCCACTCCAGCCACTCCCACGCCTCCTCTGTATATTCCACAATGCAGGACCTCTATGCCTCAGCCATATTGCCAGCTGGGGAGCTTACCCTGGGACCTGACTGCTACCTTCGTAACTTTGTCCACCCCGCTATCCATCACCTCCTCCAGTTAGTCAGATTACACCATCAGGAGGTCTCCCAGCAACTCGATCTCACCCAGAATTTACATTCCTACATTATCAACTTTTACGATGATGCCTCCTCCTTTTTGCATGACAATTGCGAAGCTATTCTTGATAACCGGTGATTAATTAATGAGATCCGCGATCAGATTGTAGTACTGGATAGTGGAATCTCCAGCTACCTCGAGGAGCAATTTTGCTTAAAACGCCCAGCTATAAGCAGTGACATGGACCCAGCATCTACAACAAGTTGAAGAACTGGTATGATCCCTACAGCAGCACTACTGAGAGCTGGCCTCTCATGACTACCCCCCACAGGTGCTGGGCCAGAAGGTCCTGAGGGGCATCAAGGGCCAGCCAGTCCTGAGGGACCATGCAGGCCTCGAGGGTCCCTGGGCCCCCCAACCTCAGGCGAACCCAAAGTCCCCTGGCGAAGGGATATAATGACCGCCCTGGCTGCCTTATGGGATCAAATCTAAAAGGTGGCATTGGGGTGCAAGATCTGATCAAACGATGTCCCCCTTGACCCCAGGGTCTCCATCAAAGCATTTTTGGATGAGATGGATAGCCTCAGCGCCTTCACAAAGCTTACTGACGCTCACATCTCCCAGCTTGAGACAACTTGTCACAGGCTTGAAACCCAGTTGGCCACCATCAAAAACCAGCTCCATCTACAGAACGCCGAGATTCAATCCTTAAAGGAGCAGGTTGCCCATAAGGCTTCTGCGTCCACCCTCAGCTGGAATTAGGACTACATCCAAGAGGACTTAGAGGGCTTGTGGAGGCGGTTAGATCAGCGGGTTCCTCAGGATTATGCGAAATGGAGATCTCAGAGCCAACCCCTATCCCAGACATTAACACCCTTTCCACTCCCATTGTAGCTAACTTTAAATCTAATTTCAAGGAAAGGTTCACCCCTGGATGGGAAAGAATTGCCTCCTTCCTGTATGCCTATGAGAGTTCCATGGAGGAGGCCACCGATTGACAAAAGGTGAAGCATATCCACTCCTGTCTAGACAGCACCACCTGGGAAATCATGAATCCCCATTTGAAGGAGTGTAACACCTGGGAACAGGTCCGCACCGCCCTGATCCAAGAGTTTGGCAGCAACCAAACCCTGGCCAACCAGAAGCAAGCATTCATGGGCATTCAACTGAACAAAGGAGAAACCCTATGGAGTTTGCTAACTGGTTCTACGCCCAGGCACAACCTTTGATAATGACAAACCGTATCACTCTGGATGACGCCATCAGCGCTGTCATCTCCGCCTTAGGGTCCTATCTTGAGGTCCAAATGCACATGATTGGGCAGAATAATGGGTTCACCTGTATCAGGGAAATTAAGGAGGCCCTCAACGAGATCCCTGCCTCGATCCTACACTTTAAGGCCACGACTACTGACCCATTAACCGCCCTAGGGTCCATGTAGTCGAAAACCAGAAGAACCCCCATCCTCAATGCACCTATTGCAATGGCTTTAGACATAGCACTAAGACCTGCTGGAAACGTCTTGCTGAGGAGGTGGGAAAAGGGTCGTCAGCATGAAGGATGAGGCGCTCCATGCTGTCATCTCTGCCCAGCCTCAAGTATCCCCTGCACATAAACCAGAAGCCATTGTTTCCAAGGAAGTAGTCGCGGTATCTGATGACAATAAAGACATTGATACTGCTTACTCTTCTTCTCATGATTCTCCCATGCTCCTTATGTTACCGCCCCAGTTTGGAAGTTTGGTTACCTGAGTCGCCATCTGGGTTCACAAGATTCCAGTTTATGCCATAATTGACAGTGGCTCCCCCGTGAACGTCATCTCTTCCAAGATGATTAAATGCATCAAGGTCACTCCCAATATCCCGCACTACATGTAGTATGGAACGGCTGGCCCCCAGTGCACCTGATCCATAGGGGCCTATTCCTCTCTACTAATTCAGTTCAGAAAGCTTTCTTTGATACAACCGCCATTGCTCTGGACAACCCTAGCTATGATCTGCTCCTTGAGACACAGTTCCTTTGAGACTATTTAGCGGTTCTCCACTACGATGGTGGTTTCCTCTCCCTTCTAGGGCATCAAGTCCCTCTGGTTTTTGAGACTGCTCATGACTCTAGGGCTGAGGTCAAGGCCTGAGCCTGCCTATTGGAGACTGAAGGACGAATTGATTGGCTCGAGTATCACATCTGGGGCGCTTGAATCCAACTACCCCTTCCTGCTGTTGACAGATTAGAGGAGATGCTGATCTACTTGCCCCGGGCAACTACCTTACCCCCAAAAACCCATTTCATTGTCAATACCCGCGTCCATGTTAACATTCCCTTGGGGTATTTGCTAGAGGTCCGAGGCCTAGATAACCCATCTCCCAAGGAAGTGCTGACCTGCCCTGGGATCCTTGATTCAGTGTATTCTGGATCTATATCAGTGTTGCTAACCAACCTGACTGACAAACCAAAAGTTGTAGGTCCAAACCAACCTGCCGCTTACATCTGCCCGTTACTGATTGAGGCTGTTGCTGACATTTGAAGCTTTGGGGACTTAAGGGACTTTGGCTTGGAGTCACCACCCTCAGTTAATTTGTTTGACGCTAATATAGGGAAGGACCTCTCTGATGAACAGCGACTTAAAGTTCAGGAGCTCCTGGAGGAATACTTGGACCTATTCTCCACTTTGACCTACAATTTTTGGAAGGATGAATGGAGTCCTCCACCATGTAGAAACTGGGGATGCCCCCTTTTCAATCCCGGCCTTACCAAAAGAGCAAGGTTGAAGAGGCCCAGGTCACGGTAGAACTCAAAAAGCTGCTTGATGCTGGGCTCCTGGTCCCTTCGCGTAGTCCTTGGTCCTCCCCTCTTCTGCTGGTCTGAAAGAAGGATTGCAAGCACCGGGCGGTGATGGATTATTGACAACTCAACTCCATCACCAAGAAGGACAGTTATCCTCTGCCCCGGAATGACAATTCTCTCCATCTGCTTGCGGGTTCTCAGTACTTCTTGGCCATGGACCTCGCCAGCGGGTATTGGCAGGTTAGGCTTGCCCCCAAAGACTGAGCCAAGTGTGCTCTAATCGCCCACGAGGGACTGTTTGAGCCCACCCGGATGCCCCAAGGCCTCTGCAACGCCCTGGCCACGTTCCAGCGTGCCATAGATGGGATCCTTGGGGACTTGAAGCTATCCTGTGTCCTTTTCTACCTGGACGACATCACCATTTTTTCGCAAACCTTTACTAAACATGTAGAGAATCTTAAGGAAGTCTTTGAGCGTCTCAGGAAGGCCTCCATTAAGCTCAAGCTCTCAAAGTGCTCCTTTTTCAGCCTGAGCTAGAATTTCTAGGACACAAGGTCTCCAAGCGTGGCATCCGACCTATAATCCCAACAAAGTCAAACAATAGAAAAGATGTCGTGCCCCCAAAGCCTATGAGATATTCAAGTCTTTCTAGGTTTGGTGGGCTATTACCATCAGTTCATCCCGCAGTTTGCCAACCTAGCCGAGCTGTTATTCTACCTCCTACAAAAGAACTTACCTGTAACGCACTGGCTCCTTCCAATGAGCTATGAATGAGTTGGGCAACAGGATCCATGTTAAAGACCATAGGGCTGACAGGACTCCTGATACTACTCTCCTGGTGCGCGCGCTACAATATTGGACAAGCACCCCCTGGAAGACAGTTGCAAGTATACTTAACCCCAGCAACATGCCTTGACTCCAAGACAAGGTATAAAGGGAGGCAATAGCCCTCCCAAGCTCACTCTCAAAGTCCAATTCTTGTTGATTTAAGCCAAACATGGCTGCAGTTAGGCAATATCTTTAAAATACACCCAAATTATAAATATATGAATTTTAGGTTCTTTTATTTAATATTTAGCCGAGTTGATAGAAAACAGAACTGAGAAGCCTCCAGCTCCCAGTTCCTTCCCTATATACACATGCTAAAAGCTAAAATAAAATATAATATAAGCTTATGGTGCCAACTTGAATGATGTTTGGTGTAAACCTTACAGCAGGATTGCGGAATCTTTACTCAATGGTTCCGTACCAGTTCTGATCCTCAACAGTTCTGCACCAGTTCCATTTCGAATCCCAATCGAATCGCGAAACTCCCAAGCACCTGTTTTATTCCATTCTCTATTTGAATCCAAATTGAATCTTGAAACTACCCATCTTACTCGTTTTCCGTTCTGTTCTGACTTGGACGCCCATCTTGCTCCTTGGCCTACTCCAAGCTCCGGCCCCTTAGGCGTCCTTGCCAGAACCAACGCCCCCTCCTCCTCCATACATACAGACACAGCCTGCCCTGTCTTACCAAAGATCAGGGCAATGTGATGCTGAGGATAGACCTCAACCGTCACATTACCATTTGAGTGGTGACCTGAGCAGGAACAGGCCTTCAATGCTTTATGTATGGTCTTATGTACTAAACCTGTTCTAGTTTATCCTCGCTTTGACCAACCTTTCTTGCTGTTTATGGATGCAGTGACGTCGCCATCAGAGCTATCCTGGCTCAGCACGATGAGGACCAGGTCGATCATCCCATGGCTTATTTTAGTAAGACGCTAAGCAAGGCTGAGCAGAATTACAGCATCACCAAGAGGGAATGTCTAGCCGTTCTCTTAGCCATCAAACATTTTTGGCCCTACCTCTACGGTACACATTTTACTATTATTACAGACCATTCTTCCCTCCAGTGGCTGCAACAAATGAAAGACCCCGATGGTCAGTTAGCCAGGTGGGTCCTATGACTGCAACGCTATGACTTCACCATCATCCACCGCACAGGCGCTATATACCAGAATGCTGATGGCCTCTCCAGGATGCCAGTATTAGCAGTCCTGACCCCAGATGAAGATCAGCTCTGTGACCTGATAGGACAGCCTGAAAGATGGGAACTGGAAACTCTTGAGGTTCGGGCCAAACTCTGCCAAATGACTCAAAACACATAAATCAAGGATGGGCTACTCTACAAGAGGATCAACAAGAAGTGGCTTCCCTACATCCAACCTTCCTCTCAAACTGACGTCATCCTGGAAGGCCATTTTACTGTTAGACATGGTGCGGTTAAGAAGACCCATGAATGGCTGAAGTCACGCTGCTACTGGGACCAAATGGTAGAAACCATCCAAGAGGTTCTGGAAGCTTGTATGACCTGCTGATCCCAAGACTGGGCCAACCCTTTGATATCAGCACTCAGTTGTTGCCCTGACCAAACCTTTCAATGTCATTAGTATCGACGTGGTGGGTCCCCTTCCCACTGGGCTGCATGGTCACAAGTATATTATCCTAGCCATAGACCACTTAACTAAGTGGGTTGAGGCGATCTCAGTCCCTGCAGCCACCGCTAAGGCTACCGCCCTATTTCTTTTTTTTAGTACTAGATGGTCCCAACCCAAGGGGGGGGGATTCATCGATGTCTACCGCCCTATTTCTTGTTTGCTCCGTTTTCACCCAGCACGGGTGCCCCCAAACCTTGCTTTTGGACAATGGATTGAACTACACCTCCCAGGTAGTACAGGAACTAACTTCGCTATTTGGCACCACCCAGAGTTTCGCTGCCCCCTACCACCCTTCTACTAATTGGGTGGTAGAACGCACTAATGGAACTCTTGTTTCCATTCTACGGAAGTTGGCCGCCTCAGATCCTTCCCGTTGGAACCATTATCTGCCCAGCGCGTTGCTTGCCTACCGAGTAAGCTATCACCATGTCATCAAAATGTCCCCATTCAAAGCCCTGTATGGGCGGGCACCTTGGTTACCCAGTAGCGTCCAGCCCCTGCTCAAAGCCTCCACCCCTGAGAACTCTGAATTAACTATGAGGGCTCTAGCTGATGAAATTATCCGGCTCCAAGCCCAAGCCACTCAAGGCATTATCACCACCACTGGAAGAGAGACATCCTGATCAAATCTCGGATGACCCTCCTTACCAAATTTTCAACTAGGTGACATCATTATCTTTTATCATCATTGACCTGAAGGCTGACAGAATAAGCTTGACTTACTGTGGTCTGGACCCTACAAAGTCATACATAAGGTGAAGTCCAAGTACTATATTGCCAATATCAATCAAGGGACTGTTGTAAATCAGGTGCATGGTTGGTTCCTCCGGCCATATACCCCCTCTGACAGGATCTTGAGGGGGACCTTGTCAGGATTCGAGATAAAAATTGTATTAAATTCCCATCTTCTGAATCAGACCATGCTGAATTGGTCATCAAACCTACCTGAGCTAAATCTATTTAAGAATCATCCTCACCTATTCCTGAGCCACGTGGGGCGGCATCTCCACCCATTCAGTCAGGTGAGCGACGCTATCCATTAAGGACTCCCGCAAGGAGGCCATTCTGGAAGATCAGTAAAGATCCTGATTGGATGAGGCCCCAATGATCCCAAAGGCACTGAGTCCCAACGCATCCTATAAATATTAAAGCCTTTTAGTTTAATAAAATATTGGTATTCTAATTCATTTTTCCCGTTTCCTCCTCAGCGCTCTTTCCAATTTTGCAGCTAAGCCACCGTGAACCCTGGCGCCAGTCTGAAGAACTGTATCACTGACACTGGTTTCCTTATCTCCAGCCATCCAAGCACGTACCTGTGATCATGGAGTCTCACACTATCATGGGCCATGGCAGAGTCCAAAAACATATGAATGGGGTAAAGAGCGGTATTACTGGGGAGGCATCATGGAAACCATAGCTGAAGTCCTGGATGACTGTCTGACCTGTAAAAGGCAATCCAGCTATAATACCCTGTTTCAGTACCAACTGACTACGCCCCAACAACCCTTCCACAACATAGGTTTGTACATGGTAGGACCTCTACCTCAGACCACTAGTGGCAATCGTTATATCCTTGTCAGAAGTGATCATTTTACCAAATGGTTTGAAGCTGTTGCTCTCCCCTCTCAAACGGCCAAATCCACTGCTACTTTTTTACATCATAATATCTTCACACAGAATGGCTGCCCAAGTCCTCCTCTGTGAAAATAGTAAAAACTTCATCTCCATATTGGTAAATCTCCTTGCCACCTCCATGAAAAAACAACAACTCTTCTCAGCCCCTTACAATCCATCCACAAATGGGTCCATATAAAGAGTTAATGGAACCATGGTAATGATAATCCGCAAAATGGCCAATTCAGACTCTTTTCACTGGGATCTTTACTTACCCAGTGCCCTCATGGCCTACCAAATTAGTTACCATCACATCCTAAAGATGTCCCCTTTCCATGTGTTCTATGGCCAAGAACCTGGGGTACTGGCTCTACTAGCAAAAGTTATTTTCACTAACAGAACTGACCCAGAGCAAGCCATGATAAAGTTGGCCCAACACATCATCCAACTATAGGTGAGGCTATGACTAACTTGGCCAAGACTGTCACTAAAGAAGGCCAAGCAGCTAATGAGCTCTGGGCTCCTCTACCTTCTTTCCAGGTATCCAACTTGGTATTGTATTACCTCAACCTTATCACACCTAGAAGTGAAAAGCTCAGATCAATCTGGGAAGGACCCTTTGTAGTCACATATAAGCGAGGGGATGAATACTCCATCAAATTCATTGTTCTGGAGTAATCATCAACAGGGATCATGGCTAGTTTTTAAGCCTTTAAACACCCTCTAACACTTTTAAAGGGGTAATATCAGACAATTGCAAGTCTGATATCTTAAAAAGAGCGTTTTGGGTGAAAATGACACTAAAATTGGCTAAAAGACCCTAGTTGATTCCTGATGGAACCCCTTGAATTTGGGTAACACTTCTATTAATACTCGGGTAAAAACCACAAGTTTGGGCAGTCAAATTGCACTGAATCATCAGCCAAATCTGGGGGAGCCATTCTGAGGTCCCTCCCCTCTTACAAAAATTTAGTAAATCCAACACCGTGGAGACCAAACACTTTTATAGGGTTGGAAGGGGTCCCACAAGGTGAAAATATTTTTGTGCCTTTGATTGGGTAAAATTTAAAAATTGTTGCCACATGGACATATCCTACCTACAATTGACTTTCCATCAGCTGTTCCATCAATGTGAGGTGAGTCTCCAGCAATCTGATAGGTTGAATCCCCATCTTCCCTAATTTAGACATTACTAAGCAATCTAAACTTTCCATTGTTTTCCCTTTGAACCTTGATATAGTTTAAATACTAATCTGCTAGATATCAAGAGAGTTCAATTCTTATTTCCAATATTGCAACCTAATAAAAAGTTTATAATAACCAACTTTTAGTTATTTCTACACTATCATTATTTTAAATATAAGTGGTACTCTCACCCCTAAAATTTTTACATATCAGTCAAGAAACATTATTATCCTGCATTAACTGTTAGAAATTAGGGGCAAAACGCACCAGTGAGCACAACAAAAACCTAGTTTTCAACTGTGCTTAAGCCCCATTCCAAAAATCAGATCTTGCTTTGCATTAGCTAAATTTGACTTTATTAAAACTCTAAACTTTTTTTATATAGTATAGTAATTTATATAATAATTTGATAAATAAATTCCACTTTTGAAACCTCAAGTATCAACTTTTTTACAAAATGAGAGCCCCCTGTTGAAGCATTTTGTTTGGTAAGGGGTTTGACCTTATCAACAACCATTTTATAAAAATTTCTAAGATCTCTACAGAATTGATTGTTTTTTACAAGTAACATTCTGTAGTTTAAAGATAATAGTTGTTTACACATGGGATTTGCATGGAAGATTGGGATAGGCAAACAAGGTGGGACAGCTGTTACCCATCTCTCATCTAGGGTGTTCCCTAGATCAGTAAGTTGAGTAAGAGGCAGAGCCTTAGGATTAGCACCCTTCTTGGTTTTGAAGGGGTGCAAGGTCCTATCCAGCTTTATAGCTGGGTTCTGGAACCTTACTTACCCTAGTCCCCTTGATAATTTATTTGAGGTATGCCAACCAGGGGATGGACATTACTGAAGCTTGAAGAATAAAAAATACAAACAAATAGACCTACACAAACAGAATGAGTTGACCGCCCAAAATGAGCAAGCAAAACTTAACAAATGAGATCACAACCAACCAGGTGGGACAGCAGTGAGACGCTTATCCTACCATGGTGGAAGGGGAAGGGGTATTGGGGGGCTCATCCTCAGTATCAGAGTCAACCTCATAGGAAGATTGCAGGTGAAGGCGGAGAGCAATGGTGCAGGGTGATCAGTAACATGTGGGTGGAGATTGCTGATGATTGGTTGGTCATGGTAATTACCTGCAGCAAAAATTGCACCTAGATACTGGGAAAAGCAGTTTTCAAATGAAGCTGGTTAGAAGGAAGCTGGGATAACAATGCAGCAGTGACATGGGTGACTTTTGGCTTGGATTTCAAAGTGATAACCACTTTCTAGATGGTGTCAGTTGTTTGTTTTTGAAGGTTAAGGATGTCATGTTTGCCCTGTGGGGACAGGGCAAGGGCTTTAATGGGAGGAGGGAAACCCTTGGCTAGTATTGCTACTGACCCATCAGCACACTCTCAGATGACACACATATCTGGGTGATCAGCTGCTGCTACAGCGAGCTGGTGGGCAGAATGGAACACAAAGGTGTCCAGCTGAGGGCCATAAAAATGCCAAGGGATCTGAATGGGGTGCTGTACCTGGATAATTTCTTCAATTTGGACTTCTGAGTCTTCAATAATATTTCCCACTTCATTGGTTTCAACCAATGTAGTCCATGGGTTCAAATCATACTGGAAATCAGGGTTGGTGAATTGATGGGCTGTAGCTGTCAATTGAAAAATAATGTGGGACCAACCATTGTCCAAGCTGTCTTCTGATTGGTTAGAGCATGTGGCACTGGACTGAGGAGGGGCCTTATTGGCAGCTACAGGCGCTGCAACATCTGCAGGTTTTGGGGGAGGGGGAATAATTGTACCCCATACTGGAAAGGCAGTGGGATGTGTGGTATATTGGGGGCCAGATGGAGGCAAAACAGGTCCAGCGGACACAGCAAGATAGGGGCATTTAAACTTTGAGTGATTCAACTTGAAGTAGGATGGACAGATAGTCTGCCCGCCCTCAACAGGGCCCAGAACGTGTGGTCAAGGGCAGAAGGAATGATGGCACAGGGAGGGGTATCAATATAGCAATTTTGTGATTTCTGGGCTGATCATGGCAAATGCCTGAGGCCCAGCAAGGTGAATGGCCCCATTGGGAACCACAAACTGAAGGATAGGATTGGAGCTGTACACAGCCAAACCTTCCATCAACTCCAGATAGAGCACCACAGGGGGAAGGTGAGTGGGCAACCCCACAAACTGAACCACTATAGTAGTGTTGGTGGGGAGCCAGGTTTGCGTTGTGGGGATAGGGGTGCCCTGGAAAACCAGGGGTACAATGGCTGCAGTGGTAGCATCAGCTTCACAGGTGAATCCAAGATCAAACTACCCCTTATAGAGGCAGAAATCAATAAATCTGGCTAGCAGCATCACTACCTGGGCCATGCCAATAATAGATTTCTCTGTGTATGGGAACAACTTCCCATATTTGACCTGAAGGCTGAAATGCAGCTGGGAGTGGGGAAGAATGAGTGGGCTGCAAGGCACATCCTGGGCACATACAAGGTGGATGTTGAGATCCTTGGGCGGAATGAACTGACCTAAAGATTTGGTAGGACTGGGTGAACTAGTCCAAGCATGTTTTTCCGCTGGATGGGAAATGCTGGATGTGGTTTCATCACTGCCCCACATGGGAGCAGCTGGCAGATAATCTGAGTTCATTGAGGATTAAATGGGGAGGTAGGCATAGGTTTAGATAGCTTTTTATTTTTATTAAAATTTCTCAAAAGTTACTCCAAGTGGAAAAGATCCCCTAGTCCCCTTGACTTAAATAATATTGAGTTATTATGATTCTTTTAGGATCTAACTTTCTAGTAAGCTACTCTCTTTAATAGTTGAGACATTACCTAATCACCTTATTTTGATTCTTATCAATCATAGTAGAAAAGATATCATAACTAGTAAACTGGGGTCTGAATTGTGAAATTTATTTTAAATTACTAAAACCAATCCTGTTTAAAATTAGTTTTAATCACCTCAAATATAATTTGAATACATTAAATAAAAGAACAGAGCTTACAAATTTGCTTATAATTTCAGGTTCCTGGAGCTTATTAATTGTTTAGAATTATCAGAAATATATTTAATGAATAAGAGTTTATAAAATTGGATGATAAGTATAATTAAAGAATAGGTTTAAGAATAACCCAATTTTGTTTTCTAAAGTCATATCAGCTTTAATTTAGATAAAATCTCCTTTAAGTATATATATCAACTTATCTATATTTATATTAATTTATGAGATAACCCTAATAGAAGGTAAGTATTAAAATTAAATTCATTAAGTACTTTTATCCCTTTATATACTTACTTTATGAAAAAAGGTTTACTGCTTGGAACTAGCATTATAGCAACAGACTTGAGAGGTATAATTTTTGATTATAGGCAAAATATATATACCTAGAGATTGGTATTCAGTACCCTATATCTATTATAGTTAGCTACATAATTGTTAATACTAAATTTATTTAAAAGCTATTAGTATAACCTATGCATTATAATCTAGCATACACTGTAGAATCAATAATTTATCTATATGGTAGAGCTTAGAAATTCAGGATTTCTAAAATACTATTTATTCTGCTAGCTATGGTTTATCTAAGGAAACCATGGCTCTATACCAATATCAAGACTATATAAAAATTATTCAATGTGGGTAAAAGTATTTGAGGTGGGTCAACCTTGGGACAAATATACCACACCAAGAATTTTTTTCTGGCCAGTATAAGCTTTGAACTCAAAACCTGCACTAGGGTGGAAGCAGGTTTACCTGCCAGGCTAACCACCCTTAATATCAAGACTATATAATATTCTGTAATATGATTTTTAGCTAGAACTCTTATATATATTAACTAGTTGAAACTGCTATATGTCTGATATTTGATATATTATAAGTATATAAATTTCCTAGTACAGCCTGGTCTTAATTGGTATGCTGGATCTGTTTACATATCAGAGCTAAACCTGGGACATTTTAAAGCAGACATGGTATAAATAGGAAAGCCTAATACCTCAGCTTACTTAGATTGATTATCTATTCTATTTCTCTGAGCCTGAGAGTGAAATTTATTAGTTAACTAAACTAGCCAATATTTAATTGGTGAGGTTTTTAGAGATCTATAAGATATTATAGCTTTCTGCCAATCATAATTACAATCTCTGGAATTAATTAATGGCCACAAATGCAAATGCTTCTTAATAAAGCAACTTTCTCGAATGAATGAATTTTTAAAGCCATCCACTTAAGATTATATAAATAGGCTGCCACCGATGAAATCTATTGATTTACTTAAGTGTATTATCCTTTCGCTTTTTCAAAATGCCTCTACAGCAAGGTACTGAAACTATCTACAACTATGTTTCGCAAAAAAGCGCCACAAAGGTCATGGAAAAGATTGCCAAGACCAAGTTGTCTACACGTGCTGTTGAAACCATCAACTTATTTTTGGATCAATTCCTTGTCCAGATGGTCAACTACCATAATTCTACTGGCAAGTATGGTATTTCACATTATCAATATGTGCTGGATTGTTTGATTCCTGATAAGGAGCTCCTAAAGCGTTGCACTGATGAAGCTAAATCTCGCTCCACTCAGATGATCACTGGCCTCTCATTAGACTTTGTTATGTCTGCGCAGGACCGTGTGAAAGATTCTGATAATTTGGACACTTTTTCTGATGATCCTTTATATAGATCTCGTTATCTTTCTCAGCTCAGAAAATTTATTGTGAGCTGTGGGCTCCTTTGTCCCAAGCAATATCATAGCACCCTCACCAATCGCCCCGGTGCTCATTTTTTTAGTCTCCCCGTTGGACTTTTTATTGCAAATGCTATTGAGCAGCTTGCTCGTTTTCTTCTCCACAGGACAGCCTTAAGCATAGCTAGAGAGAAGCCGTTATCCATCTCCGCCGATAGAATGGCCTATATATTTTATCACGATCCACTAATTAATCAGCTCTCTGGTGATACTAAGTTCTTTCAATCCCTTGAGGTACAGCATGTTGTTTTTATTTTTACAAAAGTTTAGGTCAAAACTTTTAAAGCCCTTGCTGTTGAAGATAGCGATCTTCCTTCGTTAAATAATAATGAAGGTAGTTTAAACTTGTTATGTCTTGACCTTTGTTAGCCTTTTGTAGAGAATCCGGAATCTTGTTTGAGCAAAAGGAACCTATAGAGTGCGGTAGTTTGGCTTCGGGTATTTGTTCCCCAACGCAGCCTGCATCAGAGACATTTAGCAATGGAACATCTCGCTCTACTGATCTAAACGATTCTAAGCAAGTCTTTCATTTATCCGACCATCTTTCGACCAATTTATCTTTGGTAAGGATCAATTGATCCATTTTCATTTTTAATGTTTCTTGCCTTTTTCAATCAGAACAATGATCGCTCACGAGATTTTGAAGAGCTTTTTAACTCTGGCAGAACGGTTAAACTTTCATTAACCCCATCACGCTTAAGGACACTGGCCGTAAGTTCTTCGTAATAGCATCTCGACTTGTAACTTTCTAAATATCTTTCAAGGATTCCCGCAGATTGATTCTACTCAGCTGAGGAATCCTCAGTCCTCCACAGACCATCATTAATATTGCGTATATTTGCTCCATTTGAAAAATATCAGTGCTTGGATTCATTCTATTCTGCGTTGATTATGCCACGCTTTAAGCTCGGCTTTCCAGGATGCTATGGTAGAGTCGGCCAGATTCTATTCAAATCCTTGTGGAATAGCTCACTTTGTTGGTCCACACTTTTAGAGTTTGAAAAAATTATTCAGCTGTTTTTCATATTTGTTAAACCTTACTTTTTTTGGCTCCGTACTAGCTCAACCGCCTTCAATTATTCTGCCCTAATATATCTTTATATTTTCGTTCAAGGCCTTATAGATGAACCTAATAATAATTTCTCTAAAATAGTGATTTGCACCTTTTGAGCTACTGTTCTAACATTTTTATAAAATGTGATCTAACTACTATTTATTCATTTTTAATTGGTTCTAAGCATTTGTGCTTACATTATAGACTAGTCAAGGTGTGCTTGAGTTGGACTTCTTTCAGTATTTTTATGTGCTATCATCATTTAATTTAGTTTATCTTAGGTTGTCTTTGTTTTACTAGGTATCTTGTACTGAAATCGAGCCGATTGGTGGCAGAATTGATATTTCTTGCCTTTCAATTCCTTTACTTTTTAATTAAGATTGTTTTTTATTATCTTGATTTAAGTCATATCTGCCAGTAACTTTGATTTTTGATGAGAATTTTTGGGATTGATTTGAGCTGGGTAAAGATTAATTTAAGTTTAATCTTATTACAATAGTTAGGATTTGAGAGGAAGTGAGCAAAAGTATTCTCATAATCAAAGGCTTGGTTTGAAATGCTACATAAGTTTTACCTAAGTTGAGATTTTGATATTGACCAATCTTAAGGGATCAATTCAAAATTATCACACCTGATTTTATTTGTCTGATTATTCTAAGAGCTATCAATTAGCGTCTGTCATCGTACTGGTAACAACTTGAATCACTAATTAAGATATGAATTAGCTTTCAATTGCTGTGCCAATGTGATTCATCATAGTAATTATCTTTACATTATAGCTAAACTTTGTCATCCATAATCATATTCATCTAGTTCAAACTTGTTGATTTTAATACTTTAAAACTAATTATGCCTGATACCCTTAGGACACGCCAAGGATACTCTGGCTGCAACTAAGATCCAAGCCATAGTCAATGGAACAACACCCAAGAAATACACTAATCCTCATGGCTGTTGGACCAACTCAGATAGCCCCAGAGAGCCAACTCACCTTATAAGGATTGCAGAGATCTTCACTAGATCCTTAGAGTATTTAATGAAGTGGCCAAAATGTCCAGACAAGAAAATAATTTTATAACAAATTTTTACTTTATGACCCAATTTTGGAAAATCAATCAATATTACAAGTTCTATATTTTCTGGGAGTATAATTGGTATTGTAGGAAGCCCTGTAAAAATTGTAACAACAAATTCGAATACCACTGGGAGTTCAATCAAGATTCAGTGTGTTACAGAACTTAATATACAATAGAGGCTATATTAGTGCAAAAAATATTTTTGGATGGTTATTCTGTTATTATACAGAGATACTGTGTATATAACATGAGAGCCTGGGATATGTAACACAACCTATACCCCAATACCAGTTTTAACATGTAGTGCTCGCTACAGATTGCACTGAGTCTATAAAGCTAAAAAAACTTTGATTAATTATGAGTTATGAACTTAACCACTTTGCCATTAGCTTTAGTGGCAAGTACCTACACGAGCCTATAAAGGTTAGGTAAACTGAGTCAGGAATACTTCCAGTTATGTAGTTCTTGACAGCAAAGAAGTTGATATCCTATTCATAGAGCTACTCCTTGCTGGGCCATTGTTATCTCACTCCCTGACCCGGAAAGCCAATGTATCTAAGATGAAAGTCAAGGAAGTCATAGAATGACTTATCTATGGATACCAGCTTACTGCTTGTAATATAAAGCAAATATGAGGATGTTTTAAAAGTACAAATTACAGGAACTCCTTTAAAAAATTTACTGCCTGTTCCAGGAGATTTTCATCTCTGCTATGATCAAGAAAGTAACACTCAGGAACAATTTATCAAGATGAACTCAACTTATGTACATCTCTCAATTTAACACGCCCAAGGAATTATAGCCCATCAACACAGATATTATTGGGATGGTGTAATCCATGGAAGTACAGAAGAAGGGACAATGGGTTGCTGGTGGAGAGACTGACATCACCTTCTGAAAATATATGTTATCATCCAATATGATCTGTGATAATTGATCAAAGCCAACCAAAAATAAGAAGACATGTCTGATCAGCTGAATAATAGCCTAATCTGCATCATTGGTGAAATGATGACAGCTAAGGAGAGTCCTCCCAATAAGTTTCTGATGTAAATAAACATTGTGTTTAGGTTGTAAAATATCTGCAAGCAAAAATGGAGCAACACAGTTTCTAAAGTGTAACGCTCAGAGTAACCCAAGTTTTCAAATATTGCATTGGTAAAATGAAACATACACAGTAAGTGAGTTTCTTCTATCAAACAGCATTCTAGGTAAGTTTTCTGATTTCAAGGAAGAGTTACCACTCAAATTGTGGGGTGGCTCAGGCGTCACACAACCTACTCACTATTGATCCACTTGGCTGAGGTTTGGTGGTCAAGCTATCCTCTCCTTTGGGGCCTTCCTTAGATCTCTTGTACCACTAAAGCTAACAACAGCGTCAAGTGGTTTTTTAAATATGGCGCTGATAGATAAACTTAAATTATTGCAATTTAACCTAAAAAAGATTATCTTATTTAAAAAATAGGTGAGTTTATTTGTGGCAGCACAGCAGTAGCAATGGGATAGATATCCAAACTGAGATTTGGAAGATGATACCCCAAAACTATAAAGCAAACCTCAAACTATGATTTATTAAACTAGTTTAGATGTAGGAGCCTAAGTGATCCCAGATGCAATGGCTAGATTAAAACTACACCAAGTTTAAAACTTTAACTTAAATTATAAATGATTTATCCAAGATTTCCAAATGGAAAATATGATTGTAATTATTGCTGTGATAAAATTCACTTAGAACTCAGCATTTGGGAAACCACAACGAATAAACCTGATTGTTACACAAAGATGCACCAAGAAGCCCACCAGCTCATAAACAATTTGATTTAATAACTTAATGAGAATTTGGACTGTAATTCAGCTGTATCTTAAGCAGCATAATTAATTACAATCACCAATTAAAAGGACTTGAGCAAAAATTGGCACTGACCCAGTGAAGTACTGACAGACAAAAAAAGATAAAGATGTGTGCTAAATTATAATAACAATCTGTTTTGAGAAAGAGACTTGATGAAAAGGATGGTCTAAAACCAGGGGCAATGTTGAGGTACTTACTGTCATGGAGCGTGCTACTAATAATAAGATCAGCCTGGAACTCTAGGTGAGTGAACACTCAGAACCCCAGCCATAATACTCAGGTACAGCCATTCATATTGATTGATGAAATGATAGGAAGGCAGTTATGAAAATCAGCTAAATTTTATTAAAATTGGCAATCATGCTTTAAAATGTCTGGCGTACTACTAAACTTTGCAGAGAAAATTGAAACTTCTTGTAAATCTTTTTTATTGAACTTTTAAAGGGTAGAAAAAGGGGAAAATAGAGTGACCGTGGAACTTTTCAGGTTCCACTACCTTATAGACTCATATAACAAATTGGGGAATTGAACAATTGCATTCACCATTGGGAATAATTTTGTGCTTTGATTATATCATATTGGCATCCAGAAACTCTCACAACGCTGGATCAATCCCAGCCCAACTAGCTGACTCATGATCCTATTTTTCCACCAATGGTTCCCTCCTGACATGATTTCACTTAGTAGATTATTGTCACTTTATCCAGAGGGTGACTAGGTGCAACTACAGCCATGCCACATATGGCTGATCTCATTGAGTTGGGAAGGGGTTGGTTGAATTCATACCTATCAGGGACAGGATCATGGTTACTTGTTCAAGAGCCACAGCGGATGGAAATCCACTCCAGGTACCAAGTTACACAATTTACTATTATTGGATTTCAATTTATACGTTAGTGGAACTTAATCTGCTGGAGACAACCTTCAAGGGAGAGAATCTCTGCAACCAACTTTTGGCAGAGGCCCCATGGCTGCCACCACTTCCCCACAAAAGCCCTGGTTTTCTGCACCAGCTCATGGGTGGTTAGCATGTGGGAAAGTGATGCAACCTTCAAGGGATAGGCCATCACCCACCTCTCATGTACCACATGGGCTAAATCAACCAGGGTGACGAGGGGATGGCCACCAGCTCTTCCCCTTCTTGGTCTGATATGGGAATACCTTCCAATTCCGCTGAAGGGTTTGCTCCCCCAGACTTGCATTACCCTTCCCTTTTCAAATTGTGGGAGCACTTTAAGGGGAAATTGGGCCAACGCAACATTTTTGTGCGCTTTTAGAAGCTTTATTGCCAAGATGAAAACAACTTTATGGGGAGGGCGGGGAGTATATGGGTTTGCTATGTGGAAGGCTGCCACCAACTTATGCAAATTTGCGCAATTGTGGGCATTAACCTAGTTGTTCTAATATGAGGGAAAGCCTTTCCACGCCATCAATACTGGACCAAGTGGCGCGAGCAATGAGAGGCAAAAATGCCTCCACCTCTGCCTCCGCTAAGTCTTTGATCACCAGCAGCTCAGGATTCACTGGCGACGTGCTTTTAAATGGTGACAACTGTGAGGCGTGAAAGATGGGCTTCTGTTTCAAATGAGATGGTAGAGCCAACCAAAAGGCCCAGTACCCAAATCTTTACTCAACCATGTAAGGGACAAAACATTTGCATGCAAACTTCCACGAGGGCACCTTTATATGCAGGTGGTGAACATTGAGCATGACAAAGGAACACACATAATCTTATGGGTGGGAAAATATCCCTAATCCACAAACCACTTGTAATTGCTGATGGCTTTTGTAAGATGCTCCTGGACCAGGGTTGAGTGCTACAGATCAGTTGTAGATGTTCCACTATAGCAGGGACTTCTGGTCAAAGGCACAGACCTAGGGAGAATGAGGAATTTTACTCCAATTTGGCCTCATAAAGCAAAAACACAGTAGATGCATAGGAGGCATTAACATATACAAATTGTGCCAATGGAAGGTCATACGCCCAGGTATCCCAAATGGTGGTAGCATAACACCAGAGATACTACTTAAGATTCTAATTGATCCATTCCATATTCCCATCAAACCGGGGATAATATGTAATGGAACAGCATGGCTTTATTTTCAAGATAGCCAGGAGGACTGTTCAAAAGCAGGCTGTAAACTATGGCGCTCACTAACTTACAATTTCCTGCAGTAGCCCAACCATCAAGAAAACATATGGCACAAAGAGCTGGGCAGTTTTTTGAAGGTAATAGCTGATTAACAGGAAGACATACAAAGTGAACTTGGTAAAGTGGTCTACCACCACCATGATTGCATTAAACCCATTGGATCTGGGAAGTTTAACAATGAAGTCAAAGATACTGAGGTCCATGGACCCTCAGCCTGCTACAGGTGATAGAGAAGGCTATTCTGACATAATTGATCAGACTTTGCACACACACATTATGCAACTAGCAATCCATGCTGGGATATCCTTGGAGATATATGGCCAGTTGTATGTCTGCTTCACCAAGTCAAGGTATTTTTTATACCTTGGTGACCCACTGCCAGAGAGTCATGGTGAGCCCAAATTACCTCATTGCATTGTTGGGGTGGAGCCCAAACTCAGGATTTAAAAATTGTTCCTGTCATGGACTTTGCTGATAATTATAATTAGACTGGACTGGAGCTCCAGATGAGGAACACCCAGTCCCCAGTCAGAATACCCTAGGTACAGGCATTGATATTGAACGATGGAAAAATAAAAAAGGCAGCTGCAAGGACTAGCCAGGGATTTCCAAAATTTTAAATCATCACCGCTGAATATTCAATGAAACTTTGAACTTGAAAATTAAATCAGGATATTTTTAAGAATTTTATTGAAACTAAAATGATGGAAAGGAAGAAAATGGAGCAACAGCAGTACCTGTCAAGGGCCTCTATCTAAACGCCCTCCAAATGGGGAACAGAACCAAATGCACTGTTGCCAGACAATTACAAGTCCAATATTGTAGTAAGAGTGCTTTGGTTAATAATATGGACGAAGTTGGACCAAAGACCCTTGCTGATTTTCGGTGGAACCCTTCTAATTGGAGCAATGCGTTTATCAATAATTCTCAGCCAAATATAATGAGATTAAGTAGTCAGATTACTCCTACCAATCAGCAGTATCAAGGGAGCTCATCTGAGGTTCCCTCTCATTTCATAAATAATTTAAACCACCTACGCGGGGACCACCCCCTTTTATAGCCTTGGAGGGGTCCCCACAGGTGCAAAAATCTTCCCCAATAGTAATTGGTCCCAGTATATCAAATCCTTACCTTACAGACTGGTACTACCTACTATTGACCCTTCCACAACCATTCCATTGAAGCACAGAGAGCTTTGATAGATCTAATAGGTTAAAACCTCATATTTGGTTAATTTGGATGCTTTTAGCTTATACTGGATGCTTCAGAAATCTCACTACAAACCTCAAATTGTTTAAATACTAAGTAGCGACAGATTAATAAGGTTCTTCTTTTACCCCATCGCTGATACTAATAAAATTACTATAAAAACTACTTTTTCCCTATTTTAAAAGTTTTCTAGTATTCTATAACGTATATTAAAACCCCCTGATAATAATATCTCGCAGTTGAAAAACTTATTTCTCCTACCAACAATTGTAATAATTTAGATGAAAAATGCACCAGCGAGCAAAAAAACCTGAATTCCCACAACTGTCACTAAGAATATTTCATGATTTGGTTCCTGCGGATTGTCATTCTGTTATGTTTTCTGATACTGACTTGGATCCAACCTCCTTGGATGGATTGTCATCAAATTTATTGGCAAGAATTATAATGATACCACAGCTGTGCTTTGCATAACGATGATGACATCTCCATTGGATAGCAGGTTGCACCTATGGCCAGGCCACATATGGCTGGCTCTATTGGGTCAGAAAAGTATTTACCACGCCAATTCCTGTCATGGATGGCATTGTTTGTAAAATCCTTTATGAACCTTGGCAGATGTGCAATTTCACGCCTGAAACCAACTTGCGGCCATTATTTTTGTTGGAATGTGACTTGGCCTCCCCGTAGAACTTGAACCTGTGGATACTCTCTTCTGGGGACCCGCACCCCCTAACTTTCACTGGAAATGTTTTCTACCCTCCGCAACCTCCTGAAACAGCCTCTGAATTTTGCCCACCAACTCTTTGGTGGTAAACATGAGTGGAAGAGACTTGATTCACAGAGATACGCTGTTACTCACCTCTCATTTAACACATGGGCTAAACCGCCCAGGGCAACAAGAGGGACAGCTTCTGGCTTTTCCCTTTTTTGTCCAGAAAAGAATAACTCCCAATCTAGCTGCAGGGTTGTTTCCCAAGGGTAACAGTTCCCACCACTAATGAATTGAGAGTACGCCAATGTGCTTGGAGCCCTAGCTGGTCAATTAGCTCCAACCCCTCCATGAAAGCCATTTTACCCATTAGTACCTGAATGACCAACATAAACTCTGGACCCCACTCAGCCACTGAAATTGTGAGTGGATCAATGGCCAGAATCCGGGCTGTTGGAATTTTGTGGTAAACTCCTGACTTTCCTCTTCCATCAGACTCAACAATGCAGTTTGATTCAACAAGTCAGGGAGGACATTCAGGGAACCTTTGACAAATTTATACTTAAAGTTAAAGCTGCAGAGGCACAATAAGTCCAGGCCTGGTGATGCACCAAATTATGTGATTTCTGGAAGTACATGAGGGCTTAATGGTTCATCTGCATGGTCAATTCATGTTATTTGCCCTGAATAAGGTACTGCCAATGTGTAAGCAACCACGCCACAGTAGCCAACTCCTTATCATAAACGGATTAGGTATATTCAGATAAAGCAAACCTAAATGAAAAATAAGTGACCAGTTGTTCCAACTCATGCTGCTCTTGAAGCAACACTGCCCCAATGGTAGCGAATAATGCGTTGCATGCTATGATGAAAGGCTTGGTGGGATCAGAAGTTTTGAGAATGGGCAGTGCCATGAACTCCTACATTTTGGCATCAAACACCCGTTGGCATTCTGCCATCTATCAGTATGGAAATTTTTTCCAATCAAAGGGTGCAGAGCTGCAACCAGCTGTGAGAGAGCAGGGGAGAAATTATTTAAAATATGATGGTTCTCAAGAAGCTCCATTACTGATTCTGGGTGGTGGGGGTGGGCCATGTGAGGATGGTCCTGAGCTTACTGGGAGGAATCACATAACCATATTCAGAGCAAGTTACCTAAAAAATAATTTTATTTCAAAAAGAATTGGCACTTAAAGGGTTTCACATAGAGGTCAGCTTTGTGCAATGTATCCTACATCGCCTCCTGGTCCTTCACATGTTGCTCAGAAGTGGGGGAATGCATGAGGATATTGTCAATTATATCACCGCACATGTAAGCTATAGGTTTCCAAGCACATCATCAATCATCTACTAGAATGCCCTGGTCACTTTTTAAGCAGAAAGGCATTATGAGGAATTGGAATATTTCTCTCTTGGCATGAACCGCTATAAGCCACTCCTGATCTTCAACTACCTGAATCTGTTTGAACATGTTCATGTGACTGATCTTTAAAAACCCAGGATTTTACAATTGCCGGGCTAATAATTTGCTTGAGGGGAAGGGTTAAGGATCATGAACGGTAATATTATTTAGATGACATAGTCTACACAGGGCCTCAACATCTTGTAAGACTTCTGGGTGAAAAATATAGGAGATGCAATAGGTGAGGTCTCCTCAAAACAACCATCCTTTTAGGAAAACATCATTCAGCCACACCTCCAGGGCCTTGTACTTCTGCTCTTTATAAGGATACATAGGCAAGTTGATGTTGATAAAATTTATGATCATCTGGAAGGCTAGATCAAACTCAAGGTGGGAGGGAAGACGGTTGGCCTTCTCCATATCAAAGACTCCCGGTATTGGCCCAAGCTAGAGGAAAAATCCTCCAGCAACGCCGCAGAGGAAGGAGTTGACACAATCAAACCACTGCTCTTTAAGGTGAGAAGGTATTGAACAACGAAATTCCGCCCTTAGTGTGGGGATTCTCAAATGACAAAGAATTGGGTTCCAAATCAATACCAACCTGTTGCTGCTGCCATCAACCAACATGTAAGTCTGGAGCCCCTCCTCTGCTAGACTGGGTGGTGTTCCCATTACCTACAAAAAAGATTCCAAGAAAGGCATCTGTCCCTCTCATCTCACAGGGCGATCTCACCCATGTGGTAGATGAGCAATGGGTATTGGGCTTCTCCTTTATTGGGGGAAGCCCCAACTAGGGGATCATGACCTGCCTACAGGTGGAAGCCAGATTGGGCTCCCCATTAACTTGAATTAAGCTCAATCTGAAGTATTGGGGAACAGCCCCAATAAATAAAATATATTATATTTAATTAAATACTGGTGACTAATGCTGAGGATGTCAAAAACTCAATTGTTGTGGCAAAATCCCTTTTGGCACTCACACCAACAAATCTACCCTTTTGGGACCACCAGTGAATTATACCGAGGGTAATCCCACTCCCCTTGTAAATTTAATTTATCTCAGATGCAAATGACTCCAAGATTTCCCTTTCCCAATCCAATTCAAGCCTTGAGGCCCTATAAATACTTGAGGCTTATTTTAATAAAATAACCATTTTCTCGCCTATCTCTTTTCCATTTTTAGCTTAACTTAAGGCCTTAATGGCCTTTTAACCCACTGTGAGCTTCAGGGCTCTGACAATAATGGGATGGGATGAAGTTCCTACTCAAAGTCCCAACAGTGGTTCTCACTACAGGGGCACCTGAGTTCTCAGCAAGAGCTAAGATAGAAAGGAGGAGGGGCGGTCCCTGGCCTCCGACCCAAGAGGGCAAGCCATGATGAGGGGGCTAATGCCCCCTGAAACTAGCCTGGGTGGCCAAGCCCAGGTTACTGGGGTGTCATCCCTGATTCTGGCCCCTGTGCCAATGCCAGCCCCAGCACAGATGCTGGGTATCAACCACAAGGCTGGAACCTCCTCACAATTTCAGCCCCCACGCCTTTGCCAGCACCAGCGCCAATGCTGGGTGTCACCCCTAATGCTGGGACCTCCTTCCAATGCTGGCCCTCATGCCAATGCTGGCCCCAGCACTGATTCTGGGTGCCAATCCCAATGCCAGCTCTATGTCAATGACCCCGCCTCAGCTCTAACCCCTAGTTGAGGCTTGGAGGGGGCTCTGTCAGGATTCTCCATTTAATGGTGGAAGCCCCAACTAGGGGCTATGACCTGCCTATGGGTGGATGTTGGATTGGGCTCCCCATTAACTTAGATTAAGCCTGATCTGAAGTATCGGAGATTGCCCCCTATAAATAAGATAAATTATATTTAATTTGACACTGGCGACTTATTCCAAGGATGTTAAAACTCAATTGGGTCAAGGAGAAATCCCTTTTGGCACTTGCAACCCAATCAAGTTACCCTTTTGGGACCACTGGCGAATTATGCCGAGGATTGTCCTGCTTTCCTTGTAATATTAATTTATCTCAGTCAGTAAATGATTCCAAGATTTCCCTTTCCAATCTGATTCTAGCCTCAAGGTCCTATATATATCTTGAGGCTTCTTTTAATAAATTTGCCATTTTCTCGCCTATCTCCTTTCCATTTTTAGCTTAACTTTTGGCCTTAATGGCATCTTAAATTGCTTGGGACTTTGAGGCCCTTACAATTACAGGCTGTGATGGAGTTCCTCCCCTAAAGTCCCAACAATGGTAACAGCTCTACCTTAGAAGATCCCACTACCTGTCCCCACAATTGCTTTCCACCAAATTAGTATGGTAAATTGAGGGAATTTGCGCTGAAATACTTGAAAGCTGGCACCCCCATGAGCCTAAAGGTCCTAATGATGTTGATGGCAATGAGCCCACAAAAATAGGGTCCAAAAGCCTATAACCTTTGGCAATGAATCCTGAAGGGAACACACATTTAGTAGATGGAGTATCAAGTGTTGAATTCTTGGCAAAACTCGCCAATGGCATTGGGCCATTGGGAAATGTTGTTGTCAGCTCAAAACATGCCTCAAAAACATTGGGAACAAAAACTGACGGGCATGTACCTTCTAAGACAAATGTGCTTGATGTCAAATTTTTGGCAGTACTTGCTGATGGCAGTGGGTCATTGTCAAAAGTCACTGCCAGCCTGGAACCCTACCCTCGAATATTAAGATCACCATTCAATGAATCTTGATTGGACAAACAGATGCCAAAGTAACCAGGTGTGGGCAAGTTGGGTACCCTGAATTTGTTTCTGACCTCTTGGGATAGCCCCTATGTGGGGCGGCCTTGGGAGGTTCCCGTTGCCCATTATGTGAGATCACAATATGCTAGCCATTGACATTGTGGTAAAACTTCAATTTGGGCATCTGAGGTCAAACTGACAGTGACTCATCCCACCACTGACTCTTTTGAAGTGGTTCAAATTAAGTTTGTTTCCACCCTTACTCAAATTCCGGTGGGTAGGTCAAATCTTGAGGTCCCAATCACATGCTTTTCTAAGCTATTCTCCAAAATCAATCACCTATTTAAGTAGTTATAACACACTGAGGTTTTTGATAGTCAATTTTTAATTTACCATTCATTAAAAATTCCCCAAGTTCCCATTATTTTGAATTACTTTAAATTTTTCCTTGCCAAACTCCATATGGTACTAATAATGTGGCCCCTCAGGCCTATGTTGGCTGGGCAATACCAGTCATGATAGTAACTATAGCTCCTACCATAGTCAACTGGGTTTATTGTGTGAAGAATTTTCTGGAAATCAACCCATTTGTCGAGGCCATCCACCAGCAGGATATTGTTATGCTGTGGGACCAACTTTCTTCACTCTGGGCGAGGATCCACCCCCTCACCACTGTTTTTGTACCCAGCTCTCCTATGGAGAGTTCCAAACTGCTTAATTTAATTTGCGACTCTCTGTTTAAAAGGCCACCAGGTCTGGAGTTGCAACAGCCTAGTTTCTTGCTGAGTTCCCTTTAACACTTTGTAGTACACCAGCGTTCAATTGTTACAAATCTCCCTGCACAAGTCAACATTCTTTGAGCGGCAATGCCTCTGAAATTCCGTCTTGCCTTTTGGGTGCTTTTGCATCCTGACTGGCAGGACAATCTAAACCTTATCTGCTGTCTCCTTGACACAACCCCTAGGATAACAGGAAATAGAAAAACCAGTACAGCAGTGAACTAATTACAGAAGCCAAACCTTGTACTGAGGGATAATATTGGACATCTCACCAGGTAACAGGTCATCAAGGCTGATGACGCACCTAAAACTGAGGATCCTGCATACAAATTGATATCAATAACATAATAATCTGCAAGCTCATAGTGTCTCAGCAGCTCCTGTGTCCAAGAGAGCCTCAATGGAGAACACGTGAGCGCCCAACTGGATTTCAACTGATAACAGAAAGTTCTTATCTTGTGCCTTGGCCAAGATGTGATAGGCGCCTGGAAGGGAAGGGATATTCACTGAGCCATCTCCTGGGAATTTTTTAGTAGAAGAAGTCATGTTATCCACCATCTGAATGAACCCTATCTCTGCTGCTTCCGCAGTGAACAACAGAGCAGCAGTATATTCACATATCCCTACCTCCCCAAAGTAGCAGCATCACCGTGAGAATACAAGCATCAGAACCCACAACGGCAGAATGAGGAATGGATCAGCAACTACAGGAACAACCAACACTCCCACTATCTCAAACCATACCTGCCTGCCCACTCAAGGGAAAAGTAAAATCTTGGTCCTCCACACAACCTGTGAGTATAGCCAACTAGTGTTTGGGCCAGTAATATGTTCTAACCCCAGCATAAAAATTGTGATCTCATGAATAGGACAGCTTCATGGAAGACACCACCCTCAATGATGGTTGAACCTTCCATTCATATAACAAAACCACCACAGCACCCCACCCATAAGGCAGGATGGAGAATAATGAGAATTTGGGTCGATCCATTATGTCATGGAGCGTGTTGATAATAATAGAATGGCCTGGAACTCTGTGTTAGTGAACACCCAAAGCCCCAGAAAGATTTCATCAAGTACAGACATTCATATTGAAAAATGAGATGATAGGAAGGCAGCTATGAGCATCAGCCAAAGACTTCTAAAATTGACAATCATAGTTACAAAATGTCTGACGGACTGCTAAACTTCGCAGATAAAATTTTAAACTTATTGGGAAATATTTCCTATTGTGATTTTAAAGGGTAGAAAAAGGGAAAAATTGGAGAAACAATGGAACCTTTCAAGGTCCACTACCCTATAAACTCATGAAACAAATAGGGGAACTGAATGATTGCATTCAATTTCAGGAATAAATCCACAATTTTATTTAGATCAGCATCTGAAAACTCTTAAAACGCTGGATTGATCCTGGCCTAGCTTGCTGACTCATGCTCAAAATTTCACCAACTTTTCCCTCTTATTGCGAGTTTTCTTGGTGTATTGGCGTCACTTCATCTAGTTGGCAACTGGGTGCACCCATAGCCAAGCCGCATATGGTTTGTCCTGATGAGTTGGGATGGGGTTTGTTGTACCTGTACCTATCAGGTACAGGCCCATGATTACT
The DNA here is from genome assembly GCA_022478985.1 of Massospora cicadina. NCBI lineage: Eukaryota > Fungi > Entomophthoromycota > Entomophthoromycetes > Entomophthorales > Entomophthoraceae > Massospora > Massospora cicadina. Next base: position 232,672 of record JAKSZP010007915.1, read on the forward strand.
GGTGACAGAGCCACGGAGGAGATAATTTCCACGCCACAAACTAATTTATTTGTTTACTCAAGGCGTATTCCAATTTACTACAACGATGGAACTCAAACTGCTGAAAACAACTCACAAGGGAGAGAATCGCTTCCAACCTCATAATGGCAGAGAACCCTGGCTACCATTACTTCCCCACACACACCCTGGATTTTCCACACCAGCTTATGGATGGTTGGCATGGGGGAAAATAAGGCGACCTTTAAGGGATTTGCCATCACCCACCTCTAATCTCCACATGGGGAAACTTCCCAGGGTGACAAGGGGGATAGTCACCAGCTTTTTCCACTTTTTGATCTAAATTGGAAAACTCCCAATTCAGCCTCAGGGGTTGCTTCCCCAGATGTACATTTATAAAGAAAAACTCTAAATAAAATCAGACCTCTATATGTGTAGAAAAAAATGATATGGCTGGACAATAAGCTATAAATATGGCAAATTGAAATTAAGAGTTGAGATGAGCCTTGATATTGAGTGGAAGATTATGTTGATGTGAGGCAAACCAATTGAAGCATCTAAAGTTCAGAAAATTGAGGGAATCTTGTCAAAACTTTGATGGCATAATGAAGCATCTAAAACTTGTAGCAAATAGGAAATTACTAAGTGTAAGGGCCAAAATGATTAGGAATAACAAGAATTAAGAGTTGAGCGTGAGGATGAAAAAAGGGGTCTTTATTAAAGAGGAATAACAAAGAAGAGGGTTTAATGGAAGTAGTCCATTATTATATATATTAATTAAACTGGGTTTCAGTGGGGAAGTTCCTCCTTATATTAACACTCTATTGTTATTTCTTGAGGATAAGCAATCACCATATTGCTCGTCCGTTGCTCAATGGGTTTTATCCTGACCAACCAGCTTGGCGGATCCAACCAATATCACTAAAAGTTAATGTCAAGAGAGTGTCTATAACCCTCCAGTTCCCAGCTTAGAGTTTCACAAAGCACTGGACCAAATCAAGGAAACTCATCATCAGAGTGAACATAAAGATAGCACATCAGAGGGAGTTGGAGCCAAGAAGACATAAGGCGAGTGTGTTGAGCACAGTGAAAGTAATAATATATCAGGCAAACAGCAAAACTTGTCTGTGTCCCAAAGCACAGTTCATAACTGAGTTTTGTACAGGGATAGAGTGCACAGGTGACCTGGTTTGGAGGGAACTGGATAGGCCCAGCGGAGTACCTGAGGCTTTAACAAATTTAAAAGGATAAATAGGCTAACTCATCACAAGACCACCTCAAAGAGGTCCTTACATAAGTGCACCCAAGTCAACGTATATTTAAATTTTATTCGGGGAAGGCCAACCAGGGGATGGACACTTCCAATAAGACACTACAAACATAAACTTTAGCGAAAGGAGGGCACCCCAGAGAAGCAAACGTTACTCCTGTTGCCAGCGGGAACGCCAAGAGAAGGGAGGGGGTGACCTGTGCAGGGGCTTGTGCCACTATATAGCACGTATGGAAGAAAGGGTCTGAAACTATGAACCAAACAGGGAACCAGGATGTGACCAACTGGCGGCGAAGGGGTGTGAGGTACCCAAACATCCACGCTTGAAAGTGGTCCATTAGGTGTGACTGGAACCGGCGTATAGCTTCCTGGAGGGTGGGGGTGGAGCCTGAGATAGCATCTAGGACAATTGTGTGTATAGTACACATAGCGATTGCAACTACCAAGGCATGGAGAGAGGGCGGAAGAGAGGAAGCCATAGATAAAGCAAACATGTTTTTTAGACAGGCTGAAGGACTGTGCCTGATCCTGGCAGAACAGACGTTGCACCTCACGCCATATCACCTTTGATGGAGGGCACTCTTCCAGATGGTAAACCAGCGTTCCATACTGGCCACAAACGACACAGGATGAGTGTAAAGCGTTAGAGCATTTGGCATTACGATATATACCCATCTCAAGAAGCGCCACACATGGGAACAAATATGAGGCTGCAGAAGAGAGTGGTGGGCATACTTTCAAATGGCTTTCTGGGTATCTAGGGGGTATGGTATGTCCATCATGTCCAGGTAGTCCACCCTGGCCATGGTAAGGGAACGCATGGGTATCACTCCGTTCAGAATGGGAAGTCCCTGTACCTCCTGGGTGAACCGAGGGGAGGGGCGCCCCCTCTGGGTGGTGTGCCCACAGATGCGAATTCTCCACTCAGCGCTCTGCATGGAGAGGAGAATTCTTTTGAAGTGGGGCGACGTCCCATGTGGTCCCGCAGCAGAAGGATGTTAGGAAAGGTGTTTTAACAGAGAGTGGGGATGGGAAGGATTGGTGAGGCCCAGGGCTTAGGAGAAGTTGGAGCGGGCTGCACGTAACCAGTGCTGGGCTGAGATTGTAGGGTTAGTAATGGCAGCGATCCAGGTGCCAAGGATTTTGGCAGCATGGGCCTCAAAGTTGAGCAGACCCATACCACCACTATGGCGAGGGCCAAACATGACATCCAGGCGCACCGTCATTGGGCGGCCTAACCAAAGCCACCCTTGCAGAAGGGCGTATAGTGACTTGAAGAAACAAGGGGAAAAAGCGATGGCGTGGGCCCCAAACCAAACTTTAGAGAGGAGCATAGAGTTGGCAAGCACTACCCTGCTCGTAAGGGAGGTCTGACGGGCTTTGAGGGAAGCTATGCGTTTTGTAACGTTGTCTAGGATGTGGTTTTCCATCACCGTTGAGGCGTACCCTCCTGCCTCCAGCCACACCCCCAAATGGCGGACAGGGCCAATGGTGGAGCTTGGAACAAAGGGGAGCACAAGCGGGGCGGAGTGGGGTGGGAAGGGCAAGCAGCCCCGTGCGCTAATTAGCGAGGCAGGTAGGAAACAGGGCGCCGGGGCCCAGCGGGCTTGATACTGACCAAGGTGAACAATTTTGGTTTTGAGGCGTTGAGTGCTACATTAACTACCCTGGAGTAAACCTGGATAGTATCTTCAAGCGCGCGTGCATCATGATTGTTAGACACTCCAACCACACAATCATCAGCAAATGACAACATCTTGACAGGGGCTTGACCTTGCACAAGGACCCCAGTAAGGCGGGCATTCACATTCCGAATAAGTGGGTCAAGGCTGAAGTTATACAATAGTGGGTTAAGAGGGTTCCCTTGGCGCTATCCCTTTGAGGGCGGACTACATTCATGAGGAAGCCAGGGCCACGCACAGCCATTGTGGCAGATTCCGTTAGCAACATCACCCAATTAATGAAGCAGAGGGGGAGGCGGAACTTGTGGAGGCAGGCTCTGAGGTATTTACAGTTGACTCTATCATAGGCCTTCTGCTGGTCTAAAAACTCAAGTGCTCCAGAAGCCGTGGATTGACAGACGTTGGCTAAGGTGTGTATATTGTCCCAAATTGACCTTAAGGGGATGAAACCGAATTGCTAAAGGGAGATGAGGGCTGAGGCAGAAACCCCTAGACGGATAGCCATGATTTTAGTAAAGTTTTTTGTGTCTGTGTTAGTGAGAGAAATAGGGCGCCAGTTGGCCAAGTCCAGCTTATCCCCTTTTTTGTACAATGTAATTTTGAAAGCCTCCTGCCCACCAGGCAGGAGGTGCATACCCAGAAGGCATTGGTTCAGAGAGGCAAGCAGTAAGGAGGAAAAATCTTTGAAATACTTTTATAGAACTCATAAGGGATGCCGTCTGGGCCTGGGCATTTTCTATATGGTGCACCACGAATGGCGGACCAGAGTTCCTCCTGAGTAATCAAATTCATCAACTCTGGGAATCAGGAAATGGTGCAGATGTGTGCTTTCAAGAAAACTTTCCATTTTGGCTGATGGAATTGGATCAGATCAATACAATTTGGAGTAAAATTTTTGTATTTTGATCGCCACTTCAGCCAGCATATCCGCGATGGAGTGGTCTTGCCTTCACACCTGTGTGCAGGCCAAGCTCTGGTGCATTGCAAAGCATTTTCGAAAAAAGTAAGTAGAACATGTATTGCCTGCTGTCATATGCTTTGCTTTATACTGAACACAAACCCGATGCTTGTGTTGTCTCACCAGTGCATTGAGGCAGGCGGACACTTCCGCCCACTTGTGACCCCAATCTGAGCTGTAGCCTGCATCGGGGAAGTTAGACTCCAGGTGGTCCAACTCTGCCAGTGTGCGCAAAATGACTGCTGAGGCAGCCTGTGGGTGGTGGGAGGAGAGGTGGCAAGCCTGGAGGATCATGTTCTTTTTGAAGTTTGACCAGGTGGAAATTGGACCTGCACATAACAGTGTGACAAACTCCAGAGCTGAGGTCATGGATTCCACCCAAGAGGAAAATCTTGGCGACGCAATTTTAGCTGGGCGGAGTTTGCACCATTTTGGCGCCTGGGCTGCTGGATTGGATAAATGGAAGGAAATTGATACCATCCTGTGGTCAGAGAAATTGATTTTTGTTGTGGTGAAGTTGGAAATTTGGGTTTAGATTTAAACGGCACAAGAATAAGGTCAATGTGGGACATGACCTTAGCTGGCCATTGTGTACGTGGGGGAACAACATGTTAGAGAGTAACGGATCATGGTGCATCATAGTATTGAACAACCTTAGGGTGGCTTTGAGAATGCAAAGTTCAATGTGCCCCTGTGGGGGTGTAGGCGATGAGGGCCAGCGGTCTGTAAATGGTTTCATCCAGCAGTTCATTTCACCAACAATGAAAGGGTCGGGGGTAGTGGAAGGGAACTGACTGCCAAGAAAAATTCCCAACGATTGTGCGCACAGGTTGGGGCATAAATGTTAATGACCGCGTGAACTTCGTCATCCCACAAAAAGGTGACAACAAGGATGCGTCTGTTTAGGTATGTATTAAAAGAAATAGATTTAAAACTATAATTTACTTGAACTAGCACCCCACATTTTATAGACCAGAAGGATAGGGGGGAGGAGCATGGTTTGCCATGCTTCCTCACTACCACGCAGACAGTGGGTTTCCTGATTGGCCAGGATGTCCACTGGTAAATTAATTTTGTAAAAAACTCAGTTTCCTAGCCCAGGACGGTGAGGCCTTGAGTCCAGCGATATTCAACGTCCCTAAAGTAAAGGCTCCCCCATTGCACCTTAGGTGCGAGGGGAAGGGCACCCATGCCCTTCAGCCTTCTCTTTTTCAGAATGTTGCTGCGCTGCAGCGCGGATGTTCTGTAATATGGAGTAATTGTTGGAGTGGGAAGGCTTAGCAGTGGGGTTCACGTTGGCTTTTGCCTTCAATTTTTTCCCTGCTGTGGGCCAAGTTTTTTGCAGGGTGTGCATTTGCAGTGCACCATCTCTGGAGGTGGAATTTTGGCAGGACTGCTGGTGAGTACTCAGTCCCAATTGATGCTTGGGCACATTGGTCAGGTGAAACTGATAAGTCCATCAGGATATCAGCTTGGGTGGCCCAATCAGCTTAGGAGACCCAATCTGATTGGTGGAAGTATTTGTTTGCTGCTTCTGCCACAAATGGCTTTACGTCCTCCTGGAGCTGGGCTGGCGGGATAGCGGATGTGGCTTCAGCCACCTTCTTGGCTACTTTGCGGGCCTGTTTGGCCTTCTTTCACTCTTGTGAGGACACTGGTTTTACTAGAATGTAGCAGCCTTGCGCTCCCATGGGAAGTCTGCATCGGTGTCTAGTGCTTGTTCATAGTGGGCTTCTGCACCGCACATTACATCTGAGAGAATTTCGTTTTTAGGAATGCCCTCCTTGGGGGGCAGGTATGGGCCTTATGGCCAAAAGTGCGACAGAGTGTGCAGATGGGGGGCGCGCTATCCACAGTGACCCTGAATGGATGGGTGTTTTGCCCATCAATTTCAACATAAGAGGTGTGTGGGATTTTGTCAAATCCTCCACTATCCCCACGGATGGGGTGAGAACAGAAATTGCTTTGCCCGTGCACAGGTTTGGCATGAGCATAAAGCGCTGCATTTTCAAGGATTGTTGTAAATATTTTACTTAATGATTGCTTACTGGTCATCAGCTCAGTAACCTTTTTAATGCACAGGTTTGGTTTCTTCATGCACTCCGCGTTGTATAGAATATATTATCAAATAATAGTATGGAGACTATTATTCATAGTTGATTTTGAAAAATTATTTGGCCCAACGCTTCAGCCAGTACTTCCGAATAAATACTTGATAAGTCATACTACTAGGATTTGTTCCCTATATTACTGTCCACTCAATCTTTGTCCAGATCTCCTGATGACAGTCTCTTCCGGCCCAACACACAGTCAGAAGCTATCCCTGATTTGTGGTTCCCTTCATCTCTAGATCCCCACTTGGATCTCTACTCTTCTCTCTGAGAGTCTTCCAATTATTGCTTTCTGCAATAATATCCTTGAGATGGAACTTCACACTGGATGCTGATTTTCTAACTAAAGCCAAATCTATAATAAGACTAATAATAATGTTTTAATGTATGTTAATCTCTTGGTAATGATAATGTTTTTATTATAGTGAATCCTAGGGAATTATATAGTAGTGGATTCAGATGTCTAACCCTCAGTTGACACCTCTTTGATGAAACTGCAGCCGTTGCCATTGAATCACCCTTCCTCGTCTCAGCAGAGATGGTCTTCCCCATCCTGGCTAGAATTCCGTCATTGGATATCCTCAAGACTTTAAATGGAAAGAGTCAGAAATGTGTACCTAACGTATCCTCTTGATCCAAGTGAACCAACCATAATTGGCTTGCGACCTGCTTTAGTAATGGGACTTTTTACCCATTATGGCAGGTCACTTCACCAACCAATCGATCCTCTAGTTGCAGGCAGCATCACTAACCTCGCAACTCGCTATTCATTCCTAATCAGTCAGTGATGAACCCTGATCAATTCTAATCAGTACACCTGATAGTTAATTACTTTCAGATGCCCCTATTTCGTCAGCCAATCTGACTGGTGAGATATTAGGTATTTATCCAGATTGTTCCCTGATGGATATGACCAGGTGAATATCCCAAAATCCCACAAATGTAGTTCCTCAAAATTTGGGTCAACAGATTTCCAATTCACTTCGCCTTAGGAATTTTCCCCTAGGACACCAGGTAATCTAGCAGGCTGGGAATATGGGCAAAAATCCCAACACATCCCCCTCTTGCCTAGATTTCCAGAGAGAAAGGACTGGGGCATGAAAACACCTCTTTGGTAACCTGGTCAAATACTTCATCTGGTTCAAGCGGAGTACACCATCAATACTTAACGCTGCTCAGGATGACCTTTGGTAGATGGCGTTCCTCCTCTTCCTTCATGCTACCACCTACTCAGAGCGCGATCCTCATGACCTTCTGTCATGCCGGGCTGGTCAATTTACTCATGATGATATTAGTCCAGGGATCCAGTTTCCCCCGTCAGGGCATATGACCCAATGTCATAATTAGGATTCTTGGTCCTGCGTCCTCAATTTCCTGATTTTCTCCTTGTCCTAGACAGGAGACTCTTACCATCGATATTCATTTCATGGCTTGATTAAGAATACTTATTTCTATTCACCCTCATTCTTTTGCTCATGGCCTCTCGGCTGTAGGTCATTCTTAATTCTTCCCTTGGAAAGCTTATCTCATTAATTTTGAGATTAATCTCCCCAAAATTGGAGCCTAATGGATTATACAGTGCTTAATGTCAACTTCTATATAAGTCTGACATCCCCCCTCTAGTCCCGCTCATATGTCAAACTCAGAATCCCGCAACCAGCAGCTCCTTAACAGTCTGTCAGATCCAGACCTCCGCCTCTTCCAGCAGATGAGTCGGGATGCTCAACAGAACCTCTTCTATGGTCCTTCCAGGACTCATACGCCTAGTCTGGCACAAGTGTCTAGTCCTTCCATCAAATTACCGGAAATGGTAACCATTCCCTCTGAAACCAGGCTTGCCATCGTTCAAACAACTCTTGGCCAACTCTTCCTTTGCAGTTGATTCCCGAGTTGGACTTTAAAAACCCTCTTGGATTCAGCTCCTTTTGCTGATGCTCTGAACATCATCATTAATGCTCTGGAGATCATGCCGGTGACTTTGGATCATCTGTTCTTGGCCAGGTCGGACTTGCTTACTGAGTTCCTCTTCTGACTAGGGCAATTCTACAAACCCGCTGTTCTGGTTTCTGAGCTTTCAATTGGGAACAGCATCCACTTCAAGCTCCCCTACACTGAACTCCAGGCCCAAGTCACCGAGGCGTTGACATTAGCGCTGAATCCCTCTGATCTGGACAACCTTCTGGATCAGGATACTGCCACTTATGCTCTCTGCTTTGCTGGCCAAGTTCTTTGAAGTTGGTCGACGAAGCTTCCAGCCTTGCCCGGCTTCCATCAGTCATTCAGTTTTAGTTTCTTTGAAGCCCATAGTCATCATTTGCAAGATGCAATCTGCTCTTTGCACAACTACCTCTTCTCCAGAGCTTCTCATTCCTATCTTCCATTGATGGCGTTAATTGGGGGCATGATTTGACAACCTCCATCGAGTATTCCTTCTTTGCTGCCAGCTCACATGTCTGGTGTCCTTGATGAAGCCCATCGGCAGGCACTTAAGACAAATCTTCTGGCACCAGTGCCTTATTGGGATTACTCAGGGCTATTCGCCAATTGCCTCTTTCTCTATTGCTGTTTTCCTCCCCGCTCCAGGGTTTTGTATTGTCTTCTTCTGACATATTGATTTCCTTTCCCCTAGTAATGTTTTCTCAGGGCTCAGCATCTGTGCAACGAACGTGGTTTCATGTAGCTCTTGCCCTCACAATTGTTAGATAGCATATCAATTTTGATGGGCTGTTTCTTCCTATTGCAATCCATCCTCCCTCCCCCAAGAGGTGATATAGGCAGAATCATCCCTGTACTGATGATGACCAATAGAAATAAAAGTTATATAAAATATCGGCTTTTTACTATGCGTTTTAAAATCTTTTTTTTTCCAATATCTTTTATCACTTTTTTATCTTTATTCTCTTTTTTTCTATGAGACTTGACCTTGTTTCGGTTCAGAGGTCCATCTTTTCCCCTAAACTGAGTCCTGGGTACTTAAACCTACCAGCTTTCTATGGTTCAGAGGTCCTTTTTTTGGACTTGACCTAATCATCAGAACATGACCAACTTAATGGTTCATTGATCCTTCTGAAACATTTTATTTCTTCCTTTGATCTAATGCTTTAAATACTTAGCGTGGACTCAGTTTACTACTCTTCCATCCAAGAAATTCTTGATGGAGTAAGCATCTGTCACCATCTTGGCGATTATTTCAAATGGACCTGACCACAATGCATCCAATTTGTTTCTTTGTCCAAAACCATGTGTATCTCAATAGGCGACTCTTTCTCCTATTTAATATTTTTCTAATGCGGTCAGTTCTTGTCATCTGTCAATTTTGCTCATATCCTTTTCTTCAAGGTTGTATCAAATGCTTGCGATTGCATATTGATCAGGATACTTGTCAGTCGGTTCAAGTATTGCTCAGTACTCATCCCTGGTGTAGGTTCTACTACCAAATATAATATTGGTGGCAACGCGGCCTTCCTCCTGTATAGTAATTCGAACGTCATCTTTCCCATTGCTGTATGATGACTAATGTTATAGGCATACATAACTGAACTCAGATATGTTCCCCACACGGAAGTTCTCCCTGCGACTAGCCTCCTCAGCGTCATGGCCAGTGTCCCATTGACCTGTTCTACCAGTCCGTTTGTCTCCAGCTAGTATGGTACTGACATGAATCCTTGGATCCCCAAAATTTCATTTAGCCTTGGGATCACTGAGACGTGAAGTTTGTCCCATTGTCACTCAGTAGGACTTGCAGACATCCATGCCGGTATACTACTTGATCCAAAATGAATCTTGCAGTACTGGTAGTTTCAACTCTGGTTAGGGCTTTTGTTTTGACCCATCTCGTCAGATGGTCAATGGCTACTATAATGTACTTGACTCCTCCTGTGCTCATCACCAGAGGTCCTATCACGTCAATGGACACTGTGTGCCAAGCAAATCCAGGTTGGACCAGTCAGTATCTAGTTGTATTCTTGTGTGGTTTATGCAGCTGGCATTCCATGCAACAAGCCAGATGATCCATGACATCGTAGTTAATCAATTCCCAGTAATAATACTGGCGAATATGGTCAGTTGTTTTTCTCAGGCCTCCATGCCTGACAACCTTGTGAGCTATTTGAACTATTGCTTCTGATTCCAATGGTTTTTGAATAATAGCAGCTTCCCGTTTATCATCTTAAATACTTGTCCATCCATAGTCTCGGTGTTTTCCATTGCTTTTTGTAGCGCACCTTGGATTTCTCAAGGCTCATCCTCAATTCTTCCTTCAACCATTCTCTGGAATAGCTCATCCGCCTGCGGGTATACCAACTGGACCATTGGTAACTGCAATAAGCCATCCACATTCTGGTGAGAAGCCCCCACTCAGTGGACTATCTCATAATCATAAGCCTGTAGCTTGTGTGCCAATCAGGCTAGTTGTCCTTCTGGTTCCCATAGATTGTGCAGTCAACACAGCAAAGAGTGGTCCGTGACCACTATAAATTGAATTCCGTGGACATACACTCAAAACTGCTTACAGGCATAAATGACCACAAGGCATTCACGCTCACTCACAGTGTAATTCCTCTCAACGGCTGAGAGTGTCCAGCTCACATATGCCACTGGATGCTCATCCCCAAGTTCATTTACTTGGCTCAGTACAGCATTGATCACCATCAGGGAAGCATTGGTTTGAATGATAAACTCCCAATCAAAATTTGGATATTTCAGGATCAGCGAATTTATCAGATACTGGCGTAACTCATCAAAGGAGTCCTGAGCCTCTTCATTCCATACGAATAATTTGAGCACCTCCTCCTTCTGCCCTTCCAGCAGATCTATGAGCTGCTCCTGATCTACTAATAGGTTGATGCTTTTGGCTGCCCCAGCTGATAATCCTATTTCATTGAGAGACCCTAAATCATAAAATTGTCTCAATTTGGCCTGATTGGCAGATTTCCCCATTATTGACCTTTAAATCACTTCATGTGTATCCCAATTTCTGGTCATTTTTGGGCGAATATTCTCCGATATTTTTAATAACTTGAGCATCTCCTCCTGCTGGCCTTCCGACAGATCAGCGAGTTGCTCTTAATCAACCAATACATTGATACTTTCATCTACCCCAGCCAATAATTTCATCTCATCGAGGGTGGAATTTTCTCCATTCAGCCATCAGGATTTCTTGTTGCTTTTTAGGTCCAGAACTCTTGGACCATAAAATCAATATTTTGATATTTTATATATTTTTTTGTATTTTCCTTTTGCAATGGGACTTACAACCTACAAAAAGGCTCAGAGGTCCTTCTTTTCCCTTCATCCTAACTGGGTCTTGGGTACTTAAACCTACCAGTTATCATGGTTCAAAATATTATCCTCTTGAGATTAAACCACCCATTTGGTTCAGTGGTCCCCTTCTGGGACTTAACCAAAATCTCAGGACATAACCATTTAATGGTTTGGAGGCCCGCTGGGAACATTGCAATTATTTTCTCTTAGGCTCAATACTATTGATTAGTATTGACCTTTCTCCCTATAAAACCAGCAGTGCTGTCTCTTCATGTATAGGCCATACTTGCTGACTTTAAGCAGTCTTCCTGAATTAGGCTTTTAATCTCAACTGGAAATTCGTCCAACAGGCCCTAATTTTATCTCTTATTTGGCATTTGATGCTTTTGGATCTTTGTATCTCATAGGCCAACAGTTTCGTCCAATTGTCCAGCTCGTTTTTTCTCCTGAAAACGATTTTCAGCCTTTATGGCTATCCTTAATTACACAGGTCGTTCTGGCCTCATTAGCTTTATCCAATTTCTCCTGAATTAATGAACTCGTCTCCAGCAACTTCTGACCTGTGATTGAGTGTTATTAAGTCAAACGATTTCCTCCACTATTATGGATCAATCATTTCCTATTTTGACTTCATCTCTTCATTGGTATGGTAATCCAATTCTCCAGATTAGTTGTTTCCTATTTCATCCAATGCCTCATCTAAACACTCTCTCCTCAGGACTATTTAAAGCGGATCCAATTTCAACCTGAGTTGATCCTGCTGTTCTTTGGGACTATTTACAGTGGGCCCAATTCCAACCCAAGTTGGCCCTGCTGATACTCTTCATCTCAAGTAGATGTCTGGTGGAACTGGTTTCCTTGCAGCTCTAGATAGTTCCATATCTATGCTGCAAGTCCTTTTCCCTGAACTTGAGTATCTTCAACTTGCTTCACTTGGAGCTCCACTGCTGAGCTGGGTGAATGCCACTGAACGTGATCCTCTTCACATTCTATCTTTGTTACTTCCTTCAGTAACATATTTCCAAATTGGAAACATCTTCTTTGTACAACATTATAAGTAGATTCTTTACTCAACACCCCTATAGTGAGCACCAACTTGTAAAAATGTACTTATTTTGTTATCAGGAAGCAACCCAGTAACCTTTTTACTGCACAGGTTCAGTTTCTTCATGCACTTCGCGTTGTATAGAATACAATCCAATAATAGTATGGAGACTATTATCCATAGTTGAGTTCAAACTATTATTTGGCCCAACGCTTCAGCCAGTACTTCCAAATAAATACTTGATAAGTCATACTACTAGGATTTGTTCCCTATATTACTGTACACTCAATCTTTGTCCAGATCTCCTGATGACAGTCTCTTCCGGCCCAACACACAGTCAGAAGCTATCCCTGATTTGTGGTTACCTTCATCTCTAGATCCCCACTTGGATCTCTAGTCTTCTCTCTGAGAGTCTTCTAATTATTGCTTTCTGCAATAATATCCTTGAGATGGAACTTCACACTGGATGCTGATTTTCTAACTAAAGCCAAATCTATAATAAGACTAATAATAATGTTTTAATGTATGTTAATCTCTTGGTAATGATAATGTTTTTATTATAGTGAATCCTAGGGAATTATATAGTAGTGGATTCAGATGTCTAACCCTCAGTTGACACCTCTTTGATGAAACTGCAGCCGTTGCCATTGAATCACCCTTCCTCGTCTCAGCAGAGATGGTCTTCCCCATCCTGGCTAGGATTCCGTCATTGGACATCCTCGAGACCTCAAATGGAAAGAGTCAGAAATGTGTCCCTAACGTTTTCCTCTTGATCCAAGCGAACTGACCATAATTGGCTAGCGACCTGCTTTGGTAATGGGACTTTTTACCCATTATGGCAGGTCACTTCACCAACCAATCGATTCTCTAGTTGCAGGCAGCATCACTCACCTCGCAACCCACTATATATTCTCAATCAGTTGGTGATAAAACATGACCAATCCTAATCAGTACACCTGATAGTTAATCACTATCAGATGCCCCTATTTCGTCAGCCACTCTGACTGGTGAGATATTAGGTATTTATCCAGATTGATCCCTGATGGATATGACCAGGTGAATATCCCAAAATCCCACTAATGTAGTTCCTCAAAAATTTGGGCCAACAGATTTCCAATTCACTTCGCCTTAGGGAAATTTCCTAGGACACCAGGTAATATAGCAGGCTGGGAATATGGGCCAAAATTCCAACAATTGTATTTCTCCATATATGGTGAGCCCAGCCTTCAGGTGGTGATCTAGCACAGTGCTCTTGACCTTTGTAAGTAGGAAGTCAAAAGTCATGAAAACTTAATTTGATTTAGTCCAGCGGGTGCACTTTGTTTTGACTACCTTTTGACCATCCAGGAGGTCCACTACTACTCGCACCTTTGCTGCATCATCCGCCGCTTCCTTATTTTTGAAGTCAAGATCCAGCCAGCTGCATGCCATGGAGTGGGGTTCGACGTACACTGCGTCCAGAAAATGTGTGTGTACATCTCCACAAAACATCTCCCAAAGTGCTGTTTGCTGAATATCCAGTAAAACACGCACCCCATGTTCCAGTAATGATAGTGTCAAAGGATTGCGGCATATTAATGAACTGGTTGCAGCGCGCTTGCCAGGCTAAGATTTCTGGGGAAATGGTAACCGCTGGGTTTTTATTACTAAGTTTGTCTATTCTTCTGGACTCTCTGGGGCGTATACAAAAATTTGGTTGATGTGAGTCCAACACCTGTGACCTTAACTTTACTCGCCCAACTGCTCCCCAACATTAGGCGCCAACTAATCTCCTTGATGAGATTATCAAACTTTATCTAGACTTGAATTGAATTTGTTGCAAAAGTGTTTGCAACGAGAGAGAAAAGTTAATTCCCCAGTCAACATATAAAACGTAAAATGACTATGGGGTTTAAGGAAGACAACCAATGAGAAAAGTAAGCCTTAAGCAATATATATAAGCTAAATCAGATATATCATGAGTTGGAGAAAGTAGTCATAAGCCTTGGTGCACCAATAGGAGCACTCTTCCATCTGACAAGGTCACATATCTTAAAGCTGATCTTACTAAAGTGATTGATTAAAGTTGAACCTGACCTGAGCTTGCAATTACATAAATTGAAGAGGTTTCAAAGCCCTGTTCACTGATACACCTGTCAGAAAATCGACTATGGGCTCTGCTAGTTGGCAGGCTAACCATTATGAAGACTGGTCAGCCCTTGCCATTTTACCTTAGGAGTCAGGGGAGGCAGCGCCGGCTAACCCCTGACATGTCACCTGCGCTAATCAGGGATCCCCCAGCTTAATCCCTAACCAACGAATTTAATTATAAACTTATAACAAAAGGTAGATTAGGCAAAGGGAGATATTTATAGAGAGGGAAGCGCCAGATATTTATACTATTTACAAAAGGGCTACTGCGCCCACCGCTGACCTATCAGCTCTTCCACTGGTTCTTCCGGTCAACCACTCTTCTTCTTCTTCTACTGCACTATTCTTCCCTAGCGTTAACTCTCTCTCCTTGTCCTTCCTGCTGTCTGAATTAGTTTTGTCTCATCCTTGGCCTTAAGTCACCGGTGAGCTGTATAAAAAACTAATCTAAGTAAGTGTCAAATTTAGATTTGCCCTTTGAGTTGATAATAATGCCCTGGAAACAACTTCAGTCTCTCGTTTTGATTGGAATATCTTGACATCTCGCCAACATCTCTTCTTGAATTATCTCAGTCAATTAGATTAGGAATTGCCTTATTCAGGCGATTAACTGATTATAATAAATGAGGCGCTGGAAACAACCTTGGCCACCTCAACTCATAATTGTCAGATCCACCGCCATCAGACTATCAGTACAGGCAGTGAATTCATAGATAAACTATTGAAGCGAATACATCAGCTTTCTAGCAGAAATCTCACAACAGTCCATGAATGGCAGTTGGCATCAAACACTGATTCCACTGACTGATACTAATTGGATCATCATCGGCTATTAGTCACCAGTGATCCTTATACTAATTTGGGGCCACCAATTGGCCCCACTTGAACCTACTTCCAAACTTGGCGGAATACTTTGATTTGACTTAACCCAATTTGGGGAACGACTACCTAACAATCACATTAAATCATATGAAATTCAGTCAATTAGCCATTACTCCAGTATTTGCCATATCATCCCAAATAACATTAGATCATTAAAGGATTCCATCTGGTTAAGATTCCGACATTTCCCCCCACATAACCAGATGGTAATCCTCCTAATTCCAACCTCAGCGTGTGAAGCAAGCGTCCAGGGCTTGCCCCTCCCCACCACCAACAACTACTGGAAATAAAACCACAGTGGCACATCCACGCCACCTCTTCACCAACCTTTCAGCTACTTATGCACCAACCAGCAGAGCCCCCTGTAGTGAGCACCACCATCAGAAAATTGACTATGGGCTCTGCTAGTTGGCAGGCCAACCAGTATGAAGACTGGTCAGCCCTTGCCATTTTGCTTTAGGAAACAGGGCCAGCAGCAATGACTAACCCCTTTGCATGTCACCCACACCATTTGGTGATCCCTCAGCCTAATTCCTAACTAATGAAATAAATAAAAACTTATAACAAAAGACAGATTAGGCAAAGGGAGATATTTATTGAGAGGGAAGCGCCAGGTATTTATACTATTTACAAAAGGGCTACTGCGCCACTGCCGACCTATCAGCTCTACTGCTGGTTCTTCCAGACAACCACTCTTCTTCTTCTTCTACTGCATTATTCTCTTCCCTGGTGTCAGCCCTCTCTCCTTGTCCTTCCCGCTGTCTGAATTAGTTTCAGCTCATCCTCAGCCTTAAGTCGCTGGTGAGCTGTATAAATAATTAATCTAAATAAATGTCAAATTTTAGATTTAACCTCCAAGTTTATAATAATGCGCTGGAAACAACTTCAGTTGCTCGCTTTGACTTGGAATATCTTGGCACCTCACCGACATCTCCTCTCAACTTATCTCAGTTAATTTGATTAGTGATCGCCTTATTCAGTCGATTATTTGATTATAAATGAGGTGCCAGAAACAACCTTGGCCACCTCAACTCATAATTGTCAGATCCACTGACATCAGATTTATCAGTACAGACAGTGTATCATAGATAAATGATTGAAGTGAATACATTGGATTTTTGCCAAAAATCATACAACAGTTACAAATGGCAGTTGACATTAAACACTGATTCCACTGACTGATACTAGTTAAATCATCCTTGGCTATTAAAAGCCAGTGATCCCTATACTAATTTGGGGCCACTGATCTGAATCACTTGAACCTACTTCCAAACTTGGCGGAATACATGGATTTTACTCAACCCAATTTAGGGAGCAAAACCTAGCAATCACATTAGATCATTAGAAATTCAGTCAATGATCAATTCCGCCAGGATTGGCCATATCATCCCAAACAATGTTAAATCATTGGAGGATTCCCTCTGGTTAAAATTCTGAAAACACCAAATCCAGCCATCTTCATTAATCAAAAACTCATCTGTTTTAACATAAGAGTTAAAACAGGGGGCTGGGCGATATGCACCTCACTTGTACCAACCTAGGCATACTGGTTTGTAACCAGCGTTGTTCCAAGTTGTGCTTAAGGTCAGGAAGGTCCTGAATCTTAACCTTTTTGACCTCCTGCTGCCCAGCCTTGTCCCTGCTGTTGGTCCCCTCAATAAGGTTATGTAAAAATGACATTAATCTCTCCTCTTTTTGGGCTCCACACCCTTTCCAGGGACAAGCGCAAGGAAAAGTTTTTATGGGAAGGGGCCAACTTCATAGAGGCAATGAAATCTTGGACTTTGATTTTGTGGCCTTAGGGAAACGCTCATGAATTGCTACAATTAGGTCTTGGGCATGGGCGCAGTCATGCGCTGGGACCCAACTGTTCTCCACTGCATCAAATCCCTTCCAGGATACAAGATACAAGAGTCTTCTTCTTACCTGATGGAAGTCTACAATTTCCTCTACTTCCCACTCTGGCGCCTCATCCACAAGATAAGCCTCAGGAGTCTCTGGAGGGAGGCACTTAAACAACCTGAGCTTGCTTTCATGGAATAATGAAAAGATTTGAAATGAAGGGAGAAAATCCAACTGGTAAGAAGCATGGCCCACTTTTTGACAACTTATACAGCCTAATCCTCTTTGGTCCTAATTTTTTGCATTGTTGCTTAATTAGGATGTTTTTAGCATCCAGCATCATAAGATCTCCATCCTTGTACACTGATCCAACTCGTCTCTTACCCTCAGCGTCCTCCTTGTAAGCCTGCATGACCGCATCTAAATTCATGCTCACCACCTGGTGTACTTTATTGTTCATTTTTGCAAAGTCCGCCACCGCTTCCACCTTAGATTCACTTCTAGGCTCCATGTTGGAGGAAAATTTGAAGCCATAGTTGGCAAAGAAGGGGGAACAACCAAACGATGCAAGTTGGGCGTTGTTATAGCTAAATTGGGCCATAAGGAGATGGGGAAACCAATCTGAATGACCTGCGGCGGTGTAACACTGAAGAAACTGTTTGAGGCACTGGTTTTCTCGTTCAGTCTGCCCATTTGATTGGGGGTGATAGGCAGTTGAACGGCAAGGACGGATTTTCAGAGACTTACATAAATCTTCCTAAAAGATGGAGGTAAACTGGGGTCCCTGATCATCAGTTATTTCTTGATGGACCACGTGAAGAGTAAACAAATTAGTAACAAAGAGCCTAGCCATCTCAGCTGTGGTGAATGTGGTTCTGCAAGGAATAAAGTGGGCGAACTTCGTAAAAATGGTCCACCACCACCATGATAGCATCGTAGCCATCAGATACAGGCAATTCCACAATAATATCCACTGTTAAGGAAATCCAAGGCCCATCAGCCTTTTGAACTGGCAACAGCAACCCTTCTAGAGGCTGGCAATTTGGTTTCATTTGGTTTTAGACTAGGAACTCTTTACAATACCTGCCTACCTGTGCGGCTAACCTCATCAAATTGTAAGTGAGGCGGAATAGCTCTGATGTCTTCGCCTTCCCAAAATGTCAAAGGTGATTCCATCATGATGGTCCCAGAAGATTTCCAGGTGAAGTGTCCAGCAGGAACAATAGGCGCCCCTGAAACCACACCATCTCATCCTTTACATGATAACCCCTGGTTAGATCCTCCTGATTCAATGCGCTCTTGGCAAGGACCATAGTATATTAATCTGACAAAGTCTGGGAAAGGACTACATTTCTGACATAACATATTTTTCCATATTTTTAAAGAAGCAAGCGCTGGCTCATTGGCCAAGGAAGAGGGAAGTTGAGACACAATCTTACCACTTTCTTTTGCTTTGATTGGCTAAATCAAAGCTAAATTTAGAGTTTTTTTTAAAAAAACATAAATCCAGCAGCTCAAATGGAGAAATTTAATCAGTATGTTGATGCCATTGATGCCTGCTGCCCCAGCATGGGGTGGTGGTGCGCCATCTTCTGGCATCATTTGGACTCCTGAAGCACTCCTGGGTGGGCTCTAATAGCCCTCCCAATGTCACCAGGCGTTACGTCCCACCTCTGGACTTAGCCCAACATCTCACAAGCTCACAGGCGGTGCTCCAGAGCCCTTTTTTCCTTGGAGCAACCTGCATTTTGGCCACTGGGTCAGATTTGGGAATTTTTTCCCATATGTGAGCATAGCCATCATCGAGATGACCATGGCAGTTTTCAAACCTGCCAGATATATCAATTTTGTCCTTTCAAGGGCTATTTTGGCATCAACTTCAAATCCAAGGCTGATGCAGCAGCAGAATCTAAGCTGCCAATAAATTTATAAAAATGTTTTAATCATCACTGTTCACATGTGGCTCTTGGATGAGGCCACTTTGGTGATCCAGTTTTTCAGGTTGCCTTCATTTCTTTCCCCTGAACGCCTTTGCCATGAACTGCTGGAGGGTTTGGCCATTAATGGCGTAAACCCGCATCTTGCAGTTTGTGGTTCCCAATGGGAAAGGTTGGTTGGCAGGGCCTAGTGCCTTTGTAGCGATTGCCCTTTCCATCATGACACCTACCTTGCAATCCCCCCTGCACTGTGATCAGATCCGCACCTGATCACCTTTTTGGGCACATGTCAAAAATGGCTGCGCAATATTCCCCTTGTGCTTTAAATTAGATCAATCAAAGTGCAAGTGCCCCACAGCCTCCACCTCTGTTGCTTCCGCCACTCCTCCTTCTGGTGTCAGGCCAGCTGCTGCTTTGCCCAATTTTTTGAGTGGGGCGCGATCCACCTGCCCCCAACCTCAGCTAATTCTGGCGCTGCTTTCAAAGCAGCAGCCAAAAAAATTTAAAATCTTTTAATAGTTCGTCAGAATTATGGAATACTGAGCTGATTGCTGAGACAATTTTTGATGAGCTGCAGTGATCAACTGTTTGCATCCAATCAGGTTCCGCCACTGCACTGACTCCAGTGGCTAAACCAAAATTAGCCAAGTTAAATCCATTTGAGTAACTCAAATGACTCAACAATAGCAATCAGCCATTTAATGTCAAGCCAGATTTTGCTTTGGAGAAATTATTTGTAACTCCTGATTTGCATCCCCGCCGTTTTTAATCTAAAAACAGTTTCCCTAGTTATAAAAATATAAATAAAATGGCGGTAGAAGAAGCAGCTGCTCTGGCCAACACCCAGCTCCCCAAACATCTCCATGGGGCGATAGAACCCCTTGTTGAGGGTATTCCTATCCCAAATTTCCCCCAAGAAATTTGATGAGGATGCAAAATACAAAATTGAGGAGCTCACTTTTGGAGAGAGCCATGCTTGCATTGATGCAGCAAAAAAGTTCTCTGTTTGACCCCAAATATCCCCAGACCTGCCAATGCATCGAGTCTTACACTTCTGTGCCTGCTCTCATCACTTTTGCTGAGCATCAACTTGCTCAATACGTTGAGGCAATGGACACTGTCAGCATCATTAATGAAAAAACCCCATAGCTATATCTCCTTATTCCACATGCCTCTGATGCCCCAACTCCTATGCTATCCACCATGGTCCAACAGCTAAAGCATGTGTCAGAAAAAAGTTTTCCCAAAGCTTTTTCACGTTCTGATATAGCTTCCTAGGCTGTTAGCTGAGGTGCCATATTAGGAATTTTTAATTTTTTATAATCCCTTTGTTTGGCCCATATGCAAATAAAGATGCTTGGAGGCTCCCCCTTTTTGGGTTGGGCACCACTAGTGCTAAAAAAAGGTCAAAGAGCAACAAATGAGAACAGAGCTTAAAAAGCTTTTAGATGCTGTTTTATTAGTACCTTCCCAAAGCCCTTGAGCGTCTCCACTCTTATTTATTAAGAAAGAAAGGAAGTCATTGGGTAGTTACGCACTACCATAAATTAAATAACCTCACAAAAAAGATAGCTATCCTATCACCCGCTTCAACGATGATCTTACATAAATCTCTGGCTCAAAATTATTCTCCTCTATGGACTTGACCAGCGGATACTGGCAAATGGACCTTTCCCCCAAGATCAGGAGAAATAATCTCTCATCTCAGAGAAGGCTTATTTCAGCCCATTTAATTACCTCAAGGTTGTGCAATGCGCCTTTATCATTCCAGTGAGAGATAAATCATATCCTACAAATTCTTAAGCTAAGTTGTGTGATAGTATATCTCAATAACAACATGATTTTTCTAAACTTTTAACAAACTTCTTTATCATATAAAGGAAGTTTTTCAACACCTGCGTGAAACTAACGTTAAGTTAAACCATCATAATAAACTTTTTTCAAAAGAAATTAGACTTTAATGGACATGCTATCTCACAAGAAAGGAATACCCCTTACAGGATAAGATTGAGGCAATATCAAAAATGCTTCCACCTCAAAACCTTCAAGATCTCCAGTTGTTTATAGGCATGATGAGGTATTACCATCAATTCATTCCAAAGTTCCCCCAGATCAGTGAGCCTCTCATATGACAACTGGATAAAAACACTCATGTCTATTGGAATGCTACACAAAAGGCCACTTTTGAGATCCTAAAAATTGCTACAATAACGTACTATCCTACGACACCCATCTTATAGTAAACCTTTCATTTTTTACCAATGCCTTGAATTACACAATTGGAGCCATCCTGGCCCAATTGGATGAAAACATAATGGATCACCCAGTTTTTCCTATTTTAAAAGATGCTATTAAAAGCTTAACGCAATAATGCATCACAGAAAAGGAGTGCCTTTATGTCTTACTTGCTGTAAAACGTTAACGCCCTTTTTTGTATGCATTTACCTTTACAATGGTTAATGACCATGCCTCCTTAAAATTGTTTACAGAGTATGAAGGATCCTACCAGATGGTTAGCTCATTGAAACTTGAAGCTCTAACGCTATGATATGAAGATTGAACATTGAGGTGGAACTTGCCATAATAATATCAATGGGTTGATTTAGTTGCCTATCCTTCACTTAGATAATAGAGAAGCGTAGAGATTAGATGGCATTCTAATGACCCCTGATGCCTGGGACTTGAGGACGAACCTGTAAAAAAGAAATTAACGTGACACTCCCACAACACCAAAGTGGAGAGCGGGAAGTTATATAAAAAGGTAGGAAAAATTGGTTGCCTTATCTTCGCCCTTCATAAAGAGTAACTGCTATCATGGAGGCCCACTCTACCCTTGGTCATGGCAGAGTAAGGAAGACCTATGAATGAATTATTGATCAGTACTATTGGGTTGGAATTATGTGATCTATTATTGAAGACCTGGATGACTGAATAATCTGTAAAAAACAATTGAGTTTTAAGACTAAAAATCAATATTAACCTACTACCCTTCAACAACCATTCCACATGATAAGCCTAGATGTGGTAGGTCCCCTACCACAGGCTACCAGTGGGAATTGATACATACTAGTAGGAATTGATCACTTTATAAGATGGGATAAAGCTGGAGCTCTCCAGCTCAAACTGACAAAGCTGCCACAATTTTTCTTGATCAGCATATTTTACCCGCCATGGTTGCCCCCAAGTTCTACTCTGTGACAACGGTAAAATTTTATCCCCAGAGTTGTCATAATCCTAGCTACTTCCAAGGGAACCCAACTACTCTTTTTGGCCCCCTATAACACTTCTACAAATGGTATTGTAGAAAGAGCGAATTGAACCTTGTTATTCATACTAGAAAAATGGACACTTCAGACCCTCTACACTGGGATTAGTTCTTACCTAGTGCCCTTATGGCATATCATATCAGTTATCATCAATACTTAAATTTTACCTTTCCACATTTTATTTGGTTAAGAACCTGGGGTATCAGCCCTCTTAGCTAAAGTTTAATTTTCTGCTAGGACTGACTATCCTGACAAGGCCATGAGGAGGCTGGCCCAACATTTCATTTAGCTACAATATTATGCCATCAGCAATTTAGCTAAATTTTCATCAGAGGGCCAAGCATCTAATGAGCTTAAACCAGATCTACCCTCTTTTCAAATATAAGTTTTACTTTCTTACTACATAAATGCATCACTCCCAGAAGTGAGAAGCTTCAGTCTATTTGGGTAGGACCTTTTGTGGTCACCTATAAGAGGGGCAATGAAAATTCTATCAAATTTCTTACCTCTTTAATCACTATAAACAGAGTACATGGACAGTTTTTTACGCTCCTATTCTCCCCCCAACATTCTTGAAGGGGGTAATGTCAGGCAATTGGTTTTTAGACTAATTGGAAAAAATGTACCGGTGCCAAATAGTTTAAATATCACTAAGAATCCCCATCTAATCCTTAGTAAAATCTTTTAGATTGAAGTAATCATTTTCATATCCCTCACTGAATAGCTTAGATCAAGTTAAAGGTCACTTTGAATATTTTTTGTAATAGAAAGCTGACGTGGAAGTTCGTTCATGCACTAACTTGGATCTAATGCTACCTCCTAAGGTAAAATAACCCCTTTTATAGACCTGAAGGGGTTCTTGAGGGCGAAGATATTTTACCCACCAATCAGGACCTATATTTTCTTATAATCAGCTGTGATGAAGATAATTTCAAGATAATCGTGGTTAGCCTGGCAGGGTGTCTCTGCTTCCACTTTAATACAGGTTTTGTTCAACACATGTTCAAAATTGTACTGGCTACAAAAAATCTCTTCATGGTACATTTGTCCCAAGGTTGACCCAACTCAATTAATTTGTAAGAAAGTATTTTCAAGATGCCTAAGTGGATATAAATTTAGATCATTACTGCATGGATTAGTTATACCTGCTTTAGACCAATCACCTGAAAATTTAGCCATATCAGGGTGAAAAGATTTTCTAAGAGTTTAAATAAGTTGAATCTACCATCAGCTAAATTGAGCAACCTTCTGCATATTATGAACCTCGTTTGCATTCACTATTAGCTTCTGAGTGCCCTAAGTACTGGAAGATATTATTCTAATAGCATATCGTCTATTCCCCATTCAAAAGTGATAAAGTTATCCTTACCTTTAGATTTAAATTTTATTTGGGGAAGGCTGACCATGAGATGGATACTTCCAATATTTAAGCTAAAAGAACTAATAAAAACAAGAGGCACCCCAGAGAAGCTAAAGATGTCTCCTATTGCCATCAGGAACACCAAGTAAAGGAAGGGGTATCGTGAGTAGAGGCTTGTGCCACTTTTGAGCGTGTATGAAGGAAGGTGTCTGAAGTGACGAACCAAACTGGAAAACAGGATGAGACCAACTGTCGTTGATGGGACAGTAGGTACCCAAACATGCTTGAAATTGTCCATGAGGTGCGACTGGAATTGGCGTACAGCTTCCTGGAGGGTGGGGGTAGAGTCTGAAATGGCATCCAAGACAACCGTGTATATAGTCCACGTAGCGATTGCAACCACTAAGGCTTGTAGGGAAGGTTGTATAGGGGAATTCAAGGATAAGGCGAAAATGTCCTTAGATAGGCTGAAGGGCTGTGCTTGCTCCTGGAAAAAGAGAGGTTGAACCTCACGCCAGATCGCTTTTGACGGAGGGAACTCTTCCAAAGGTGGACCAAAGTCCCATATTGGTCACACTCAACACACAAGGAGTGTGATGCATTGGAGCGCTCAGCAGTACGGTATATCCATTTCAAGAAGTGCCACACGTGGGAACAAATGTGCGGCTGCAAAAGAGGATGATGGGCATACTTCCAGATGGCTTTCTGGGTTTCTAGGGAGTAGGGAATGTCCAACTTTTCCAGATAATCCACCCTGACCATAATAGGGGACCTCCTTGGTATCAAACTGTTTAGAACGGCATGGCCTTGTACTTTCTGTGTGAAGTGGGGAGTAGGGCGACCCCTCTGGGAGGTGTGCCTACTGATAAAAATTCTCCACTCAGCACTCAGCGCTCTGCATGGAGAGGAGAACTCATTTAAAGTGGGGTGACGTCTAATGCGGGCCTGCAGCAGAGGGATGGGAGGCAAGATATTATAACAGAAAATGGGGGTGGGTAGGATTTCTGAGGCCCAGGGTGTGGGAGAAATTGGAGTGGACCCCACGTGACCTATGCTGGGCTGGGGACGTGGGGTTGGTGACTGCAGTGATCCAGGTGCCAAGTATTTTGGCAGCATGGCCTCAAAGTTGAGCAGGCCATACTACCACTATAGCGAGGGACAAACATGATATCCAGGCGCACTGGCAATGGGCGGCCTAAACACAGCCACCCCTGCTGGAAGGCATATAATGAGGTGTAGAAAGATGTGGAAAAGGCTATAGCATGTGACATAAACCAAACTTTATATAGGAGCATAGAGTTGGCAAGCACAACTCTGCCTGTGTGGAAAGTTTGGTGGGATTTGAGGGAAGCGATGCGTTTTGTGACATTGTCCAGTATAGGGTGCTCCATCACCGATGAGGTGTACCCTCCCGCCTCCAGCCAAACACCCAAATGGCGAACCAGACCAGCAGTGGGTCTTAGAACGAAAGGGAGCACAAGCGGGGCAGTATGGGGTGAGAGGGGCAAGCAAACCCTTGAGCTAGTTGAATCAGGGAGGAAACGGGGTGCTGGTGACCAGCGGGCTTGGAAACGCCCAAGGAGAATGATTTTAGTCCTGGAGGCATTAAGTGTAGCGTTACTTACCCTGGATTAAACCTAATAGTATCCTCAAGCGCTTGTGAATCTTGGTTGTTAGATACCCCAACCACAAAATCATCAGCAAATGCTAACATCTTGACTGATGCTTGGCCTTTCACATGGACGCCATTGAAGTGGGCATTCACGTTGCGCAAGAGGGGTTAAGGTGAAGTTATATAAGAGTGGGCTCAAAAGGTTCCCTTGGTGGAGGCCCCTTTGAGGGTGAACTACATCAGTGAGGAAGAGGGCCACGCACAGCCATTGTGGCGGATTACATAAGCAACATCACATAATTAATGAACTGATGGGGGAGGTGGAACTTGTGGAGGCAGGCTTTGAGGTAATCCCAGTTGACCTTACTTAGGCTTTCTGCTGGTCTAAAAAACAAGTTCTCCAGTAGCCGTGGATTGGCAGACATTGGCTACAGTATGTATGTTTAATATATAGACCGCTTGGGAATGAAACCAAATTTCTAAGAGGAAATGAGATAAGAGGCAACTTCCCCTAGGCGGTTGGCCATAATTTTAGTGAATAAGTCAGTATCTGTATTATTAAGTCATATGGGGCGCCAGTTGGCCAAGTCCAGCTTAACCACTTTTAGTAAAGCTTTATAGTAAAAGCCTCCAGGACCCCAGGAAGGAGGCGCGTTTCTAGCAAACACTGTGTCACGATTCCAATATGCCTGGACAATAATCATGGGACATATAGGGTAGATTGGGATAGAATTATCCAAACATGATATTAGTTACAATTATTTGAGTGCCTTGAGACAATAATATTGGGATATAATAGGTTATTATTGTATTGCCTCTAAATAAGGTGATAAGGCAATAAGGCGATGTCAACATCTTAAAAATACAAATTAAATAGCCTACAATTAGGGTGATAAAGAGCTAAAGAATAACAAGCTGAATTTGAGGAGAATCGGCGGAATAGAATAGTCCAAGCTATGAGAGCAGTATTTTCCAAAACTGCTGTATATAAGCGAGATGGGTGATTGAGAGAAGTAAGTTGTTGATAGTAGAGAAAGAGAGCAACAGCAAAAGGTCGCTGTATTTATTAAAATAGATAAGAGAGTTGTTGGGGAAATTGCTCCTATCTTTTAGTATAATCTCAAGTGTATCCAAAGGACCCCTGATTCCTACATTGTCTGTATGTTGTTCAGTGGTCTCAACTTGTATGAACAATATGGCAAATCCTAATGATACCGTCCAATTTTATAACAGTGGTGTTCATTACAGAGAACCCATTTGTCATGGAAACGGCAAAAGAAGTTTAGACCAGCCTGCCAGTCAGGATGTGTGAACACCCAAAAAGCAAGCCAGAATTCCAGAGGCATTTCAAACCGTATGACTTGATACGGAGATGGAAAATGTGATACCACGAAGTGGTGTTATAACAACAGGGTAAGGAGTGTCTCAAAAGCAAACTACACTGAACCCATTCCCAACTCAGTGGTTCTAACTGCAGGAGGTGGGATTACTGGGACAGTCTTGATGAGATTCTTGGTTTGAGAGGCCAACTCATTGGGGGCGATAGGGAGATGAGCTCTCTATCCATTGTTGTACATAGGGCCATAAGATCCCCATGTATTGTTGTCAGAAATTCATAAGAGCGGGTTTGTAAGACCAAAAGTGTCTGACTCGCTGGGCCCAATCGACAATAGAGGGAGCCATGGTGACCAAAAAAATTGGTAAAGCCCACCTGGAGTGCGGGGCGATGGGCCACCAGGGAAATGCCATCTGGGATGCGGTTAGAACAGAAAATAAAGAAAACTTGATTTTTCAGCAAAAATTTATTGGGAAAGGAAAGTAAGAAAATCGACCAACAATTTTCTCAGTGCCATTCAACTGATTAAATAGTGGTCATTTGGGTAGTGACAGGATGGGATTGGGTCCCACAAATTTGGCCTGACCGGCGCATTGTTTGGGAATGGGGGGTTTATTTGCTGTGAACTGACATCACAAAATTTGGCGGCGGGCTGAGTCTCTGTTATTTTGACCTCAAACGTCCAAACCAGGGCTCAACTACATTTCTGACAATTATCATGACGGCGTTTGGCCCGATGGGTGATGGGAATCCCCAAGGCCATCCCTTATAGGGATGGGTCTATTTGGTTGGGAACGGGTTTGGGACAGCCAACCTGCCCACACTCAGTTGTTTTACTTTTTGTTCAGTCAACAGCAGCACATCAGGCATAACACCCAAATTATTATTTGAGGGCTTCAAACCCTAGTCAATAGCACCCAATATTTGTTCAACTGGTCTGGAGATTGAATTGGAACCATTGGGTGATCTGGCCGATATCTCATTCTTCATGATTTTACAGTCATTTGAATTTTGGGCATTAGCTAGATTGCTAGCTGAGTTAAACACAACTGATTTCAATTTTATAATCTCAGCACAGATTTCACTAATTCCCCACAACAGTTCTGCCAAGGTAAGTGTGGGTGTTGGAGGTGGGATTCAAAGTGGATGAGCTGTTACCCATCGCTCATCTACTACATGAGCGAGGTCGCCCTGAGTAATGAGAGGTACTCCATCTTCTTTGGTGTCTTTTTATTTGAGAATGGGAAGATGGCCCGATCAAGAGCCAAAGGACGTTCTCCAAGACTTACATTACCCTTTCCTATTTCCAAAGGAATGGCACCCTCACTGGGAAATTGCGCCAGGGCCACATTCTTGTGTGCTTTAGGTAGCTTGATAGCCATAATTGTCGCGATTTTCTGAGGAGGGCGGGGGCCCCATGGTGGGATGCGTGGAAAGCTTTGACCAGGGCCATGCAGTTCGCGCAATTGCGCGCCTTAACCCAACTATTTTTGTAGGCTGGGTATCCTTTCAAGGCCACAAGATATTGGACTGAACGTTGTGACTTGCGAGATGCCAAGATAGCCTCTACCTCAGCTTCTTCCTTGTTATTGATGATTATCAGTTCTGGGTCCATGGGAATTACACCCTTGAAAGGTGACAATTGGGAAACATGGAAGACTGGGTGCTGCTTCCAATGTGTGGGAAGCTTCAGGCAGAACGCCCTGTTACCCAATACTTCCTCCAAGTAAGGACCCAAACGCTTAATGGCAAACTTGCGGGAAGGGGTTTGAAATCGCAAATGATGGGTATCAAGCATGATGTAGGAACCCACCATAAGGTCATGACCCAGAAGGCGCTTATGGTCCACAAATCGCTTATAGTCATCAATGGCTTTGGTGAGGTGTTCCCGCACTAAGGCTTGAGTAGATTGAATATGGGTAGCATGATCCATGGCAGCTTGAACCTCAGGTTGCAAGCATGCCCCGACTGAAAACATGGGTTTTAGCCCACCGTTGCTTCATATGGTGAAAACCCCATGGATGCGTGGATCCCATTTTTGTATGAAAATTGAGTGAGAGGCAAGTCACCGGACCAAGTATCCTGCGCTGCTGTGACATAGAAACGCAGGTATTGTTTGGGGACTTGATTAACCCACTTGGTCTGACCGTTGGACTGGGGGTGATACGCCGTGGATTGACAGGGGGTTATCTTCAGGATTGATAGGAGTTCACTCCAAAAGCGTGCGGTAAACTGAGTACCCCAGTCACTAACGATTTCCTGGGGAAGACCAAACATCAAAAGCACATGTCATACAAAAAGATGGGCAGTTTCCTCCAATGTAATTGCAGAAGTGCAAGGAATAAAAAGGGAAAATTTTGTAAAGCGATATACCACTATCCTCACCGCTGTGAACCCATTAGAACAGGGAGATTGATGATAAAATCTATGGACACCGAGGTCCATGGACCTTCCACCTGCTGTAAAGGGTGTAAGAGGCCATTCTTACTGGAGCAATCTAACTTGGCCCTGGTGCAAGTAACCCAATTGGTGATCCAAGCTGGAACCTCTTTGGTCAGTCCTTCCCAATTGAATGAGCTTGATCAGATCGATGCATTTCTTGTTACCAGGATGCCCAACCGTGGGGGGATCATGATGTGTGCAGAATAATTTCAGGCAGAAGGAGGGGGAACCCACACACAAGAACGGAAGTGAATGAGCCCCTCTTCTAAGGAGTATAGGGAGTGTTTGGGACTCAAGTGAGTCACCTGCTCAACCTACTCCACGCCCTCAGGGCAGGCCATTTGACCAGCTAGCACCTGGGCCAATAACATATCGTTGGGAGACAATGCGGCGGAGGAAATAATGGAAGGAACAATTGACAGAATCTGAGTGGCAGGGATCATGGTAATGAGATCCACTTCCTCAGGTTCCAAGGGACAGTAAGCTAGGCTACAGCTTAGGAAGTTGGGAAGGACATTGAGCGCACCTTTGACAAATTTGTATTTGAAGTTGAAACTGCACAAGTCCTGATAGGTTTGGGCCTGCCAGTGCATCAATTTTTGGGGTTTGCAGAAATACAAGAGAGCTTGGTGATCTGTGCGAACTGTTAGCTCATGATGAGCACCCTGTAACAGGTATCGCCAATGAGTTAAAGCCCATGCAACAGCCACCAGTTCCTTATTGTAAATAGCCCAACATTGCTCCATAGTGGTGAATTTTTGAAAAAAATAAGCGACCGGATGTTCAGTACCATTGTGGTCCTGAGCAGCACTGCGCCCACTGCTACTGATGAAGCATCACATGTGACAATATACGGTTTAATGAGATTGGTGTGTTTCAAAATGGGAGGAGCCATGAACACCTCCTTGATCAATTTAAACGCCTGCTGGCATTTGGGGGTCCAACAAAACGGTACATTTTTTCCAGTGAGGGGATAGAGCGGAGCAGCCAACTGGGAAAGTGTGGGGGAAAATTTTTTTTCAAAAAATGATAGTTCCCAAGAAACTCCAAAGTTGCTTCTGTGTAGTAAGAGTTGGTCATTCTCAGATCGCATCTAATTTGTTGGGAGGGATATTGACACCTTCTTTGAGAACCAGGTTTCCGAGATATGTGACCTCTTCCTTATAAAACTCGCACTTATAAGCTTTGAGGAACAGCCCTGCTTTATGAAAAGCAACCACCACCTCTTCCAAGTTGATAGCATGTTCTTTGGGAGTTAGGGAATGAACTAGGATATCATTGATGTATACAATAGCATGAGAGAACCGGAGACCCCCTAACGCGTTGTCAATCATTTGTTAAAATGTAGCGGGAGCATTTTTCAACCCAAAGGGCATTACGCGAAATTGAAAAATGCCTCACCTCGTTTGGATTGCGGTTAACCATTCCTGTCCTTCCATCACCTGAATTTGGTTAAAAGCGTTCATCAGATCCAGTTTTGAAAACACACGGAATTTGGCAATTGCCTGACTGATTGTCTGCTCTAAAGGCAATGGATAGGGATCTGTAACTGTTATTTTGTTCAAGTGACCATAATCTACGCAAGGACGAAGTGATCCATCCAATTTTCTTGCAAAGACAATAGGGAGGCGACAGGGGAGGTTTCTTTGAACAACCAACCTTTTTTTAACATGTCGTCCAACCAGGTATTGAGTGCAACCTCTTCCTCCGCTGTATGAGGATACAATGGGCAGTTAATGTTCACCAATTCCACGGTTGTCTGAAATCCACAATCGTACCTAGTATGTTTTGGCAGTCAGTCCACTTTTTCCATTTTGAAGCTTCCCCAATATTGCATTAAGCTTTCAAGAAAATTGGCCGGAATTCCAGCGGAGGTAACTAAGGTAGTGATAGAGCTGGTTCCTTGTATTTTTTGAGGGTGTTGATCAAAGGGAACTCTCCCTCTGAATCATCATTGGTAAATGACAATATATTAGACTCTAAATGAATCTTCACGTGTTGTCGACGCCACCATCCCACACCCAGGATCACCAGGAATACCAGGTTTGGCATGGCTGAAAAACGATTGCAGAAGTTATATTGGTGGAATGAGAAGTGTATCAGCCGGCGAATGACATATGAAGATTGGTAAGCAGAAGAGGCCACCATTACTGAGGAACCCACATCCATTTCTAATTTTAATTGCTGTGCCAACTTGACGCTCATGATGTTCCCCACTGCTCCAGTATCCACCAGAGCTTCAAAGGAGACATGATGTGGATCGAAACTGATTTTCATAGGGACAAGGAAATATGAAGAATTTTATTTATTGGGAGATTCAACCAAACCATGGATGACCAAAGAAATAACAGGTATGTCAGGACCTGGGTCAGGGTTCTTAGCTGGAGCAAAAATTGGAAGTACAAGAGCCGGAGAAATCATTTCTTCCATCTGGCTTGAACAGAATCATTCATAGTTAACTCCAGAAATGCCAACTCGGACTCAGAGGTTATGGCAGGAAAGGACCCACTTCAAATGCTATTCTGGTATCAGGTGCACCATCCACATCTTTGTTAGTAAATCCTATCATAAAGTTCCCCTTCTGATACAGGTAAACATGGCGAGGTAACGCTTTGATGGTAGTTGTGGTGGCACATATTTGATTTACTGATTCCTGGATAGTAGACCAGGCCATGTGATGAGCGGAAACTGAATCCCAGCTCGCTCTAAAGACTGCCTGAAGCATATTGATAGATAGGCCCAACGCGGAAGCCAGCATACGAAAGGTAGAAATCAGAGAAGCCAAACAAGGGGCTTTGGCCATGGTTAGGAGTAGTCTGAATAAGTGGTCTGATTGGGACACATGGAGTTTTAAAGCAGCTGATACAACAGCCATCAGGGGAATGGAGTCTCCTTCTTGTGAGGAAGAACGCAAAAGGCTTCTCACCCAACGGTGGGCATCTCTGTCCACAGCGTCTAACAACATGAGACCTTGTTGGGCATGAGATATCTCAGAAGTGTTAGTGAGTGCAATTATTGTCTGCATTTGTACTTCGGCAAGAGCATCGAGAACCTGATTGGTGATCTCTTGGGAGGGGATACTTGATCCTTTTCCCAGTCCAAAGGAAGTAAGAGAAGATGCAATCTGCACATCTTGGGTGGCTTAAAGAAAGTTTCCCAAAATAGAGCAGATGCTTCTCCCAAAGTCAGAAAGTGACCAAATGAACAACAAACAACACAAAACTGATTGTAAGTTCATCTGGTAGAGGGTAACCACTGCGGCCTAATTCTAAAATCAAGGCGGAAGTGGCTGGAAGAAATGGTTGGTCAATTATGTCATGGAAACAGCAGAAGAATTTTAGACCGGCCTGCCAGTCAGGATGTGTGAACACCCAAAAAGCAAGCCAGAATGCCAGAGGCATTGCCAACTGTATGACTTGATATGGAGCTAAGATATGTGATACCACGAAGTGGTGGTGTAACAACAGGGTAAGGAGTGTCCCACCGGCAAACCACACTGAACCCATTCCCAACTCAGTAGTTCTAACTGCAGGAGGTGGGATTACTGGGACAGTCTTGATGAGATTCATGTTTTGAGAGGCCAACTCATTGGGGGCGATAGGGAGATGGGTTCTCTCTATCCATTGTTATACATAGGGCCATAAGATCCCCATGTATTGTTGTCAGAAATTCATAAGAGCGGGGTTGTAAGACCAAAAGTGTCTGACTCACTGGGCCCAATCGACAATAGAGGGAGCCATGGTGACCAAAAAAATTGGTAAAGACCACCTGGAGTGCGGGGCGATGGGCCACCAGGGAAATGCCATCTGGGATGCGGTTAGAACAGAAAATAAAGAAAACTTGATTTTTCAGCAAAAATTTATTGGGAAAGGAAAGTAAGAAAATCGACCAACAATTTTCTCAATGCCATGCAACTGATTAAATAGTGGTCATTTGGGTAGTGACAGGATGGGATTGGGTCCCACAAATTTGGCCTGACCGGCGCATTGTTTGGGAATGGGGGGTTTATTTGCTGCGAACTGACATCACAAAATTTGGCGGCGGGCTGAGTCTCTGTTAGTTTGACCTCAAACGTCCAAACCAGGGCTCAACTATGTTTCTGACAATTATCATGATGGCGTTTGGCCTGACGGGCAACAGGAATCCCTAAGGCCATCCCTTATAGGGATGGGTCTATTTGGTTGGGAACGGGTTTGGGACAGCCAACCTGCCCACACTCAGTTGTTTAACCGTTTGTTCAGTCAACAGCAGCACATCAGGCATAACGCCCAAATTACTATTCGAGGGCTTCAAACCCTCGTCAATAGCACCCAATTTTTTTCAACTGTTCTGAGATTGAATTGGAACCATCAGGAAATCTGGCTGATATCTCATTCTTCATGCTTTTACAGTCATTCGAATTTTGGGCATCAGCCAGATTGCTGGCCAAATTAGACCTGACTGATTTCAATTTGTTAATCTCAGCACAGATTTCACTAATTCTCCGCAACAGTTCTGCTAAGGTAAGTGTGGGTATTGGAGGTGGGATTTAAAGCGGATGATCTGTTACCCATCGCTCATCTACTATGTGAGCGAGGTCGCCCTGAGTGATGAGAGGTACCACCATCCTCTTTGGTGTCTTTTTATTTGGGAATGGGAAGATGGCCCGATTGAGAGCCAAAGGACGTTCCCCAAGACTTACACCATTGATCATCAACCAAGTACTAAGGAACTCCAGTCGCCAGCTATGTCTTCTACAGCCTGTGTTTCTGGGGTTTTTCAAAAACACTGCACCAGCTGGTATTGAGGAACTCAAACTTACCTTAGATGCAGTGTTCAAAAAACAGGATGAGCTTCATCAAGAACGAAATGCTGTCATGCATCAGCTTGATAGCACGTTTAGCTAAATGCAAAGTTTGGGACAACAAAACAAGGAACTCACCAACTGGTTAGATGATACTACCAAACAGCTGAAGTGCACAGAGTGGAAATTGACCAGTGCCTCTCAGTCTTCTCACTGGGATGAGGATGAACAACAAGGGGGGCATCATACAAGGAAGAATATGACGCTGGTCGGAGCTACTACACCCAGGATGGTAGTACTGGATACAAATATAATTCAGAGTGCCAATTCCCTCAAGCAATGGCAGTGCCTCCCATAGCAGAAGGCCACGCTCCCCTGAAGTGGCGGACATCCCAACTTCCTCTGGTCCAGCTTCACATTGGGAAACTGCTTTTGGATCCCAACCCATCCCAAGGTATCGCTAAAAATCTGCAAACAGGATTAGGAGGTTGATAAAAAAAACTACCTCCGTTTGATCACAATGGGAATATCAATGGTTTCTTCAAATGGTTCGAATTTTCAGCGGAAGGTGCATCTGATAGATGGAAGGCTAAAGTGGTGATATCCACCTTGGATGTCGAGAGTGCCAATCAAGTCACCTGTTACCTCCCAAGTAGCTCTGTCACCTATAGGGATGTAAAAGATACCATGCTTCGCCTGATTGGAGGTACCTCAAAGATGTCACAGCAGAAAGCATAATTCTTAACAATTGGATTCGCTAAAACAAGACTCTCCTGGAGTTTGCTGATCAATTTACAATGGAATCTCATGTGCTAATTGGGGCAGGGTACTTAGCAGAAGCTGACATGTGTATCACCATGACCACCGCGGTGAAGCCATACTGAGAGCTTCACATTGTCATTTCGCGCTTCTGTATGACGACGTTCCCCTGATCAAGATAGTACAGTTTTTGTGTCGCATATCCCCTAACATTCCACCGCCAGATATGGAATTGAAGATTACTGCCTCTACTTTACCCTCTTATTCAGGAGAATACTCTCATCTGACTCACGTTCTGCCTAGCAACACTTGACCTTAGTATAACTTGCTCCTTGTCCTCAGCCAAATTATACTCAACAGTTTAATCAGCGGTCATGGGCTGGTCACAAAAAAGTCAGAACATAGCTACTGACCAGGACCTAGCTATGCCAAATGTCAGCAATTATCTTACTAACATGGTCCTAGTTACGCCGAATGACCCCAAACTTTCTGATCTGGACCCTCTTATGACAATCAAGGACGTGTCTCTTATGGGGTTAGCTTCCATGAATGTGGCCGCCCTGGTCACTTGGCAAAATTCTGCCATAATCGCCATGTGAACTACGTACACCAAGATCAATACTATCAGGGAAAAGATGGAGCAGAGTATAGATGGGACCCTCTACCTCCGCGTCTCCAACCCAAAACGTCCCTGAATTAATAGTATTATATCCCGCGGAAGTCCCTCAGTACAATAATGGAAATTGTATACCAGCAGCCAGTTGGACGAGTTAACGTAGTAATTCAAGCTCAAGCTAAGGCCGCGACGGACAAAGAATCCCCAGAACAACTGAAGCTGTATGCCTGTCAAATGCTTGATCCAGACAAGCTGGATTTTGCCGTAATGTGCCAAGTCTGAAAGGAGTACTCGTCACCCTTCCAGTAGATGCCATTGTCAAAGAATATCCCAAAGTTGGTGAGGGGATAATGATTTTTCTTGAAAAAAGAGATCCCATAAATGTTCACATATTAAACAGTCCATATTCTTCTTATTATGAGTGTATGTACTGTGATATTTTTGTAGCAAAAGATAGAGTTCGCGCTATAATAAAACTGGTGCTCCAGTCAACATAGTTTCCACTAAGTTGATGGCGAAGTTGACTTTAAAACCTGATGTGGACCATTGAATGGTGTATGGAACTGCTGGAGCAGAAAGCACCATCTCTGAGGGAGCTTATAGTGCGTACCTCTGCGCTTTGGGTCTATTGTTATTATAGCTATAGCAATTGTGCTACCAAATGAAAACTACGACTTACTAATTGGAACTTCTGCCCTGCGCCATTTTGGGGCTTTCGTTAATATAATGGAGGAGGCCCTTGCCATTCTGGGACAGCGAATAAAATTACTTCATCTCTAGTGGAGTGCCAAAGGATCCAGTGCACACAAGCCATATCAATCTTGCATATAGTGATGGGGTAATGCCACTTCGCTATCATAGACTAAAAAACAAGACTCGGCCCCTTCCCAAGCAGATATATGAATATCAAGGGATACCTCTCTGAGCTGCAGGGCCCATATCTATTTCCTCTGGACATCAAGTTTTAGTGAGCACCGAGTTAGGGTGGAAGTGCCTGTTGGGCTATATGGGGAAGTCGTTGGGCTCTATCATCAACCATGGTTTGAGCCTCATGTGGCTCCAGGGTTTATACTTCCAGGCCATAGAGAGATTAAGGTTTTTTACCAAATCTTCAAAACAAATCATTGCAAATCCGCTGACATCAAATAGTAGCGTATATACATTTGACTTCAATAGAAGAGGTCCTTCAGGTTCATGATTTTGGGTAGTTGGACAAATTTGGTCTACTAGTTGAGGCACTGGCTGGCGTAATGATAATGGTACATTGAGTAATCTAATAGGGCTATTGGAAGAACAAAAAGACCAAGCAATAGCTTTATTTCATAAGTACAAGAGGATTTTTGCTGTCAACTATCACAGCTTAGGGTGTGCTCAGGGATAGTCCATCAAGTAGACACAGGAGATCATCCCCCTATAAGGTCTCAGCTGATTCGCTGATCCAGGGCAGTGAAAGATGTTGTCGCTAATGAAATTGACAAGTTGCTGGAGCAAGGGATGCTCAAACTGTCCAAGAGTCCGTGGGCTTTGAAAGTTCTAATTGTAAAAAAGAAGGATGGCACCAACCATGTAGTAATAGACTACCAGAAGCTCAACAGTATTACAAAAAGGACTCATACCCTTTGATAAGGATTGACAATTCTTTGGATCAGTTAGGGGAGCCCGTTATTTTTAGCGATGGACTTGATATCATTTACTGGCAAATCAAGCTACCCATGGCAGAACAGGAAAAATGCGCTGAAATTACCTCCAAAGGCCTTTTTCAACCAACTCAGATGCCTCAAGGACTGTGTAACACCCCGGCTACATTTCAGTGAGCTTGGACACTATTCTTGGTGATCTGAAGCTGAAATGCATCCTCATGTACCTCAAAGATATTAATGTCTTTTTGCATACATTCTCTGAGCATCTTACTCACCTGAAGGAGGTCTTCCGCTGGTTTGCTGAGGCAAACTTCAAAATTAAGCCTTAAAAATGTAACTTCTTTGGAAATCAGTTGGAATAACTGGGGTTTTTGGTAGACTCTAAGGGGCGAAACTACAGCTGGCTAAGGTGTAGGCCATCCATAAAATGACTACACCTTATAGTAAATGTGACATATAGGTATTAATGGTAATAGTCAGTTACTACTGGCGCTTCATCCCTAACTTTAGCTGTATTGGGGGTCCTCTATTCAAGTTGTTAAAAAAGGATGCTGTGTTTGAATGGATGGAATGTCATCAATATGCTTTTGATACATTTTGTATGGCGCTGACCAGTGCACCGGTGTTACAATATCCAAATTTTGATAGAGAGTTTATCATTCAGATGGATGAATCCTTTTCAAAGTTGGGGAAGTACTTTCTAAGAAAGACGACGAGAAGGAGGGACATCCCATAGCATACTGTAGTCGAAGTCTGAACTGCTATGAGAGTAATTATACTGTTACTGAGTGGGAGTGCTTGGCAGTGATCTATGCTTATAAACTATTCAAAGTCTACTTGCATGAGGTAAAGTTTAAAGTTGTAACAGATTACGCATCATTACGCTGGTTGCAGAACCTCAAAGAGCCTGAAGGGCATATGGATCGATGTGTTCTTAAGCTGCAGGCTTATGACTTTGATATCCTTCACCACCCAGGTTTAAAGCATCAGAACGCTGACTGTTTATCTCAACTGATGACTGTTGCCAGATGGTGGGCCTCAGTGATGTGATGTACAATAAGATGCTCAGCAGAAGATATGATGACGAACTACCCCAAGTGATTAAAGCGTTGAATAAGATGTGAACGAATACCTTCCAATGGAATGAGGAACTGTACAAGTGGATTGGTGATTCTACTGTGAATTTTCCAGGACCCTTAGCATGGCCTGGAATTATTATGAGCGCCCACAAGGCAGTCAGACATGGTGGGGTGCGCAAGACAATGAAGTTGTTGCGCCCTTGGTACTATTGGGAAAGCATGAACTTCGATTTGCTAGAAACCATTTCCTGTTGCCATCAGTGCCAAGTGGAGAAGCCATTCCACCATAAGACTTTGTATTGTGTAGTGAAACATCCTTTTGCTTGGCATACGGTTTCCCTTGATGATGTTGGTCTCTTGCCAACATGAGCTAAACGGTGTAAGTACATTCTGGTGGCTATCAATTACTTGACCTGGTGGGTTGAAGTGTGGTCAATACAGGATTTAGGGGCAGTCACAGTGGCCAAGTTTGTAATGGAATGCATTATTCAATGACATGGCTGCCCTCAATTCATTCTCACTTGATACAGAACCAACTTCACGTCGCACATAATCCCCAAACTGAACAAGCTTATGGGTATCTGCGGGGTTCCAATGACTCCATATCACCCCAAGTCCAATGGAATGGTCGAATTAGTGAATGGGTTTTGGTGAACATATTACAAAAATTAGTAATGGATCGACCTTCTGATTGGGGTTCTCTCCTTTCCACTGCCATGTTTGCCTATAACATTAGTTACCATTACACCACAGGGAAGAGCCCCTTCCAACTACTATATGGCTGACACCCAGCTCTTCTGGCATTACTTTATTTGTGTGTAGAAGACAATGGCGGAATGGAACCCTATCACTATCTGACTAACCTTGCGATCACTCTGATCAAATTGCAAACCAAAGCATATTCCTTCAGCTTAACCAAGAAGATCAGGAATCAGGCTGCTGATCAGGTACGTTGTAGCAGGTTTACGCAGTTCAAAGAAGGTCATATGGCTCTCTTCCATGACCAACATGGCTTTGGGTGGAAACACAAGCTGGCCAGTATTTGGATTGGTCTGTATAAAGTCATAGAGAAAACTGGGGTCGATGCATATACCATCAAGGACCCTGCAAGTGGTCAGTACATTACCAATTGCACATGAAGTTCATGTAGCTATACAAGCAATAGGATCCTTATTGTCCAGTCAAGGAGGGGGTCATGTTATGATTCTGATATGACTGGACGATAATCTTGGGACAGCTAAGATGGATTGGAAAGAATTTACCAAACATGTATTAGTTATAATTATTTGAGTGCCTCAAGATGAGGTGATATTGGGATATAACAGGTTATTATTGGATCGCCTCTAAATAAGGCGATAAGGCAATAAGGCAATGTTGACATTTGATGAATACAAATTTCTATCACCTACAATTATAACAATAAAGAGCTAAAGGATAAAAAGTTAAAATTGAGGAGAATTAATGGAATATAATAGTCCAAGCTATGAGAGCAGTATCATCTGAAGCTGTTGGATATAAGCAAGATGGGCGATTGAGAGAAGTAAGTTGTTGATAGTAGAGAAAGAGCGGAACATGCAAAATGTCGCTGTATTTTTAAAAACAAATAAAGAGTTGTTGGGGCTATTGCTCCTATTTTTTAGTATATTTTCAAGTATGTCTGAAGGACCGACAATCCCCACATTGTCTGTCTGTTGTTTGGTGGGCTCAACATGTACAAACAATATGGCGGATCCTAACAAAACCATCCAAATATTATAACACACTGATTCATTGAGGAAAGCAGCAAAGAGTAGAAATAATTAAGGTATCTCTTATAGAACTCATATGAAATCCCATCCGGACCTGGGCATTTCCTGTGCAGTGCACCATGAATGGTGTGCCAGAATTCATCCTGAAAATTTAAATCATTAACTCCAGATAACGTGAAATGGTGTGTATATGTGCACTTATAAGAAATTCAGCAACTTCAGCTGGCTCAACTGGATTGGAGCAATACTATTTGAGTAATAATTTCGAACTTTGATTGCCTTATCAGCTGGAGTTTCTGCGATGGAGTGGTCTGGCCGCCTCACCTGTGTGCAGGCCAAGCTCTGTCATGATGTGAAGATTTTCAGAAAGACTAGGCAGAGCACATGTCGCCAGATGTTATTTTTTCACTTCGTACTGTACACAAACGCAATGTTTGTGTTGCCTTACCAGTTTGTTGAGGCGAGTGGACATTTCTTCCTACTTGTGACCCTAAGTCAGGCTGTAGCCTGCAGCAGGGACGTTAGACCAGGTGGTCCACCTCTGTGAGCGTGCATATAATGACCACCTAGGCGGCCCAAGAGTGATGCTATGGGAGGTGGCGTGCCTGGTGGATGGTGTTTACTTTGAAGGTTGACTAAGTAGAAAGTGGTCAGCACAGAATAGTGTGGTAAACTCTGGTGCTGGAGTTTTGGTGTCCACCCATGAGGAAAACCTGGGCGATGTGTCTCAGCTGGACAAATTTTGCACCACTTTGGCGTCTGTACCACTGGGTGTGACAAAGAGAAGGAACTTGACATCAACATGTAGTTGGAGAAATCAATTTTTGTCATCATAAACTGTGCAACCTGAGACCAAATTTCAATGGGGCAAGAATAAGATCAATGTGGGACATCGACCTCAGCTAACATTGTTCACATTGGGATGAGACATGTTGAGGAGCGGCGGTGCATGTTTAGGTAGGGTATCAAACAGCTCCAAAGTGGCCTTTAGAATGTGAAGTTCTACATGCCCCTGCAGGAGGGCAGGCGCTAAAGGCCGGAGGTCAGTGGCCAGGTTGGCCCAGAATTCCATGTCGCTCACCACAAACGATTCAGGGGGGCAGGAGGGAAGTAATGGCCGAGAAGAATTCCCAGCAAGCCCACACATAGGCTGGGGCATAAATATTAATGACAGCATGCACTTCGTCGTCCCACAAAAAAACACAATGAGCACTTGCCATTGAGGTATGAATTTGAAGAAATAAATTTAAAACTATGGGTTGCTCATATAAGCACCTCACAACGTGGCGACCAAAAGGAAAGATAAGGGAGGAGAATGGTTGCCCATGTGTCCTCAGCACTGTATGGACAGTGGGCTTCCTGAATGACCAGGATGTCCACAGGTAGATTAGTTTTTAAAAAACTCAATTTCCTAGAACATGATGACAAGGCCTTAAGTCCAGCGATGTTCAATGTGCCTATTGTGAAGGCTCTTCCAATCGCACTTTAGGTGTAGGGAAAAAGTCCCTTTGGCCTCCCTTTGCCACTCTCTCAGCAGCAGCAATGGACCACGTATAGTGCTTTTTTTGACATATGTGTCTTTAGGGGTCTCTGACGCTTTGGATGAAGGTGTGGTTTTGTTGTTCTTTTTTGTTGATTTGGTATGAATTTTTGCATTGCTGTTCTCCTTCAGTGCTTCATCGCAGGTTGGCAAAAATTTGGGGGAAAATTGTTGGGAGAATTATTTCCTCTCAAGGCTTGGTAACATTGGTCAGGCATATCTGACTCACCCATCAGGTCATCAGGCTGGTTGTCCCAATCTTATTGTGGGACATATTTGCAAGCTGCTTCCACAGTAAATGAATCAATGTCATCCTGAACCTGGGCAGGTGGGATAATGGACACGGCCATGGCTTCTGCCTTGGTCACTGCTCTGTGGGCCTGATTGACCTTCTTATGCTCCTGTGGGGACACAGGTTTGACCTGAATGTAACACCTCTGCACGCCCCACAGGAAGGC
Organism: Massospora cicadina; assembly: GCA_022478985.1. Taxonomy (NCBI): domain Eukaryota; kingdom Fungi; phylum Entomophthoromycota; class Entomophthoromycetes; order Entomophthorales; family Entomophthoraceae; genus Massospora; species Massospora cicadina. The sequence continues at coordinate 274,427 of JAKSZP010007915.1, forward strand.
GGCGTCAGTGTCTATGACCAGTTCATAGTGGGTGTCTGCACAGCTCATTGCTTCAGGTATGATTTTGTTTTGTGCGATGCCATCCTTGGTAGGGAAGGTGTGGGCCTTGTGGCCAAAAGTGTAACAAAAAGTGTAGATAGGAGGCGCACTACCACGGTGACATGGAATGGCTGGGATTCCTGCTTGTCAACTAACACAAAAGCAGTTGGGGGATTTGGGTCAAATCTTCCACAAAAACTGCGGACAGGGTGAGCACAGCAATCACTTTGTTAATGCAAAGGTCTGTCATGAGCGTAAATCGTTGCATTTCAAAGGATTGAATTTTCCCATATGCTTTAAGCCCAGCCATTAAGTGGTGCTCCAGCACAGTGCATATAATTGTTGTGGGGAGGAAGTCAAATGTTACAAAATTTTGATTTAATTTGGTTCAATGAGTGCGCTTTGTCTTGACCACCCATTGCCCATCTGGGAGATCTACCACCACATGCGCCCGTGCAGCTTTGTCCATTGCTTGTTTGCTTTTGAACCTGAGATCCAACTAACCTCAGGGACTGGAGTGCGGTGCGACATACACTGTGTTTAGTAAATGGGTGTCAACACTCCACAAAACTTTTCCCAAAGCGTCATTTGTTGCATATCCAGGAAGCCTCAAACCCCATGCTCCACTGATGACAGGGGCTGAGAGTGCGGGGTATTGATGAACTGGTTACATATCATCTGCCAGGCGAAAATCTCAGGAGAAATACTAACCACCAGTTTTTAATATTTTTATCTAAGCTGTCAGTGTTGCCAGGCTGTTTACAAAATTTGAATGGTGTGGGGCCTACACCCATGCCCTTTACTTTGCTCGCCCAACTGCTACCCAGCATTGGGTACACACTAATCTCCTCAAAGAGATTATCAAACTTACCTAGACTTGAATCAAATATGTTGCAAATGTGTTTTCAACGAGAGAGAAGTTTTTAAGTTATCCTTATTTAAATTACTAAATTTACATCTACTTCTAATCTACTTTCCCCTCAAAATCTTAAATAAATGTCAAAAGTTTTAAGAACTCTGACATTTGCTTTATTGTTGAAATACCGTGCCAAAAGCACCTGCAAGCACCAGAGTGCTATATTTCAACACAAGTAGTTTAGGTATACGTCTACAGATTACACATTAAGGTGGTAACTGACTACTCCTCCCTAAGATGGCTACAGAACCTCAAGGATCTGGAAAGATGCCTAGCTCACTGGGCGCTGAAGTTATAGGCTTATGACTTTGAAATCCAGCACTTGCATGACATGAAAGAACAGGACGCTGATGTACTGACTTGGCTTCCTACTGTCGTGTTGATGCCAATATGTCAGATAACTTTTATGAAAAGATGCTGAGCCATCAATATGTTAATGAACCAGAAAAAGTATAATGTGCACTTGACTGACTGATGAAGAACAATGCAGTTAAGGGAAAAAACTCTTTTACTAATGGAAGACCATAAACACATAATACCACAACTGACCAAGTGTGCAATCTTATCATTAGAGATCACAAAGTCAGGGCCATGGAGGATATAAGATGATGTATGAAAATTGAAACAACATTACTACTGAAAATCGGTACACTTTAATATCCATGAGGCCATTGGCTGCTGCATGGAGTGCCAAGTGGAAGTGTCATATCGAAAGAGTACTTTTTATCAATTAGTTAGGCCAAACTTCACTTTCTATACTGTGTCAATTGACGTTATGAGGCTGCTAACTGCTTGTGGAGGAAAATTTAGTTAAATTGTGGTGGCCATCAATCACCTTACAAAATGGGTTAAAGCCAAACTGATAAGAGATCTGGGTGTTGCAAGTACCACCATGTTTATCTTGGAGAACATCTTTTTAAACATGGAAGCCCCCAATTCCTTCTGACAGATAATAGTAACAAATTTACTTCCAAGTTAGTTGCTAATATTAACTAATTGATGGGGTCCATGGGTTAATTCAAAGCCCTAACATCCCAAAATCAATGGTATGCTAGGACAGGTCAATGTCACTTTATAAGGCATCCTACATAAATTGGCGTCAGACAGACCATCCAATGTGAACCTTCTCCTGCCTTCTGCAATTTTCACATACAAAATTACATTCCACTCAACCACAGGAAGATTGTCATATAAACACTGTACAGGTGCCAAACTGCACTACCCCCAATCCTATTCTCCTTTATTCACAAAGAAGGATTGACCCCACTAAATACTTTGAGAACCTCGCCCAAAAGTTTATCCAGCTCCAAATGAGGCTTATTATAATGCGCTGGCCCAGAAAATGAGATGTAGAGAGTGCAACAACCATAATTGTCATTATTTGCCCTGACATAGCATAGTGGATCAAGTTCTCCACTATGATAACTATAAGTTTAGTAGGACAAGTGTAAAAATTTATGGGTTCTTAGCTATTATTGGCAAACAACCCCAGTAAACTTATTACTGCACAGGTTCAGTTCTTGAGCACTTTGTCCACGTTATATAGTATATAATATTATAGGTTGATAATAGTATGACGACTATTATCTGTAGTTGTGTGGAATTCTTGGATCTTGGCCCAACGCTCAGCTAGTATTCCTGCTCAAAATACTTAGGATGTCAATATAGGAATTTGTTCCCTCGTTCTGTCCAACTTGATCTTCTCTTAGACTCCCTGGTGACAGTCTCTTCAGTCCAGCACATAGTTGGAACAATCCCTGATTGTTTCTCCTTCTTCTCTAGATCCCCGCTCAGATCTTTACTCTTTTCCTAAAAGAGACTCCCAATTATTGCACATAGCAATATTATCCTTGAGAAAAATAGAACAATTGAAAACTGATGATAATTTACTACTTAAACTATATAGTGGATGAAAACTACAGAATTGTATATCTGTAGTACTATCTAACGGTTTTTTTATAAGTGAATTCTAGGGAATTTATAGTAAGGATTTGGTCATATAACCCTCAGTTGACACCTCTTTGATGAAACGGTAGCTGTTGCCAATGAATCACCCATCCTTGTCTCAGCAGCAATCGTCTTCCCCATCCTGGCTAGGATTCCATTGTTGGACATCCTTGAGACCTAAATGGAAAGAGTCAGAAAACGTGTTCCTAACGTTTTCCTCTTGATTCAAGTGAACTAACCATATTTAGCTAGCAATCTGCTTAGGTAATGGGACTTATAACCCATTAAGGAAGGTCATGAACCATCTGATCGATTTGCTAGTTGCAGGTGGCATCACTCGCCTTGCAACTCACTATTCATTTCTCAATCAGTTGGTGATGAAACCTGACTGATCCTAATTAGTACACCTGATATTTAATCACTAACTGATGCCCTTATTTTATTGGCAACTACACCCCACGAGATCTTAAGTATTTGTCTAGATTGATCCCCAATGGATATGAGTGGGCGAATATCCCAAAATCCCCCTAAAATAGTTACTCTGAAATTAGGGTCCACCGATTCCCAATTCACCTCACATTATAGAATTGTCCCCTAGTGATTCCTGGTAATCTAGCAGGCTGGGAAGATGGGCAAAAATCCCAACACATCCCCCTTGCCTAGATTTCCAGCGAGAAAAGGACTGGGGCATGAGAACACTGCTTTGGACACTCGGTTGAATACTTCATTGGCTTAAGTGAAGTACAATCATCAATACTCAACGCTGCTCAGGATCACCTTTGGCATGTTTCTCTCTTCCTCTTCCTCCTCACTACTACCTACTCAGAGTGAAGTCCCCATGATCTACTGTTATGCTGGGCTGATCGATTTACTCATGATGATATTAGTCTTAGGATCCAGTTTCCCCCCATCAGAGCATATGACCCAATGTCATAATTAGGATTCTTGGTCCTGCGTCCTCGATTTCCTGATTTTCTCCTTGTCCTAGACAGGAGACTCTTGCCGTTGATGTTCATTTCATGGCCCAATTAAGAATACTTATTTATGTTCACCCTTGTTATTTCTCTCATAACCTCTTGGCTCATGTCATTCTTAATTCTTCTCTTGGAGATCTTATACCATTAATTTTGAGATTAATTACTCCAAAATTGGAGCTTAATGGATTATAGAGTGCATAATGTCAACTTCCAAATAAATCTGACATCCCCCTCTCATCCAGCTCATATGTCAAATTCTGAGTCACATAACCAGCAGCTTCTAAACAGTTAGTCTGATCAATATCTTTGGTTCTTCCAGCAGATGAGTTGGGATGTGCGACAGAACCTCTTCTATGGTCCTTCCAAGACTCATACGCCTAGTCTGGCACCAGCGGCTAGTCCTTCTGTCAAATTACTGGGAATGGTAACCAATCCCTCTGAAACCAGGCTTACAATCGTTTTGAACAACTCTCAGCTGATTCTACCTCTGTCGTCAATTCCAGAGTTGAATTTCAAAACTCTCTGGATTTGGCTTCTTTCACAGATGCACTGACCATCATCATGGATGCTCCTGAGATTATGCCTTTCACTCTTGATCGCTCTTTTCTTGCCAGGTTAGACTTGCTTCCTGAGTTCCTCTTCTGACTCAGACAATACTACAAACCCGCTGTCTTGGCTACTGAGCTCATCATCAATAATATTATTCATTTTGAGCTCCCTCACGCTGAACTATGGGCCCAAGTCACCAAGGCTTTGTCCCTAGCGCTAAATCCCTCCAATCTTGAGAACATCCTAGATTGGGATATTTCCACTTATGCTCTTTGCTTTGCTGGCCAAGTTCTTCAAAGTTGGTCCAAGAAGCTTCCAGCCTCTCCCAGGTTTCACCATTCCTTCAGCTTCAGCTTTTGAGAAGCCCATAGTCATCACTTGCAGGATGCCATTCGCTCCCTGCATGATTATCTCATCTCTGACACTTCCCATCAGTATTTTCCACTGATGGCTTTAGTAGGGGGCATGATTTGGCAACCCCCATCAAGCATCCCTTGTTTGCTGCCAGCCCATATGTCTGGTGTTCTTGATGAAAGCCCATCGTCAGGCGCTCAAGACTAATCTTCTGGCTCTGGTACCATATCAGGATTACTTGGGGTTATTCGCCAACTGCCTCTTTCTATACTGTTGCTTTCCTCCCCACTCTGGGGTTTTGCAATTGGCTTCTTCTGACATTTCAATTTCCCTTCCCCTAGTCACTTTCTTGCAGGGATCTGCATCCACTCAAAGAACTTGGTTTCATGTAGGTCTAGCCCTCGCTAGCATCCAATCTCACATTGATTTTAATGGGCTATTTATTCCTACTGCTATCCATCCTCCCTCCCCAAGAGGTGACATAGGCAGAATCATCCCCATATTGAGGACAATTAATAAAAATAAAAATTATAAAACTATATCAGTTTTTTCTATGTGGTTTATAATCTTTTTCCAATATCTTTTATCAATATTTTATTTGATTCTTCTTTTTTCCATGGGACTTGACTTTGTTTCAGTTCAGCAGTCTATCTTTCTTTATTTTTCCCCCAAACTGTGTCCTAGGTACTTAAACCTACCAGTTTTCTATGGTTCAGATGTCCTTTTTTTGGACTTAACCATCTAGATTGGTTCAGAGGTCCTTTTTCCGGACTTGACCTAATCATCAGAACATGACCAACTTAATGGTTCATCAGTCCTTTGAAAAACTTTTATTTTTTCATTGATTCATCGCTTCAAATACTTAGCATGGACTCAATTTACAACTCTTCCATCCAAGAGATTCTTGATGGAGTAGGTTTCAGTCGCTGTCTTGGCAATAATTTCAAACGAACCTGACCACAATGCATCCAGTTTGTTTCTTCTTCAAAAACCATGCTTATCGCAATAGGCTACTCTTTCACCTATTTGATATTCTTCTAAAGCCAGTCAGTTCTTATTTTCCGTCAATTTTGCTCATATCCTTTTCTTCAATGTAGTATTGAATGCTTGCAATTTAATCTCAATTGAGGTTATTTGTCATTCAGTTCAAGTACTGTTTAGCACTCATCCCCAATGTTGGTTCTACCACCAAATATAAAATCAGAGGCAACGTGGCCTTCCTCCTGTATAACAACTCAAACGGTATATTTCCCGTTGCCATATGATGACTGATATTGTAGGTTAAATGTCACTGAACTCAGGTATGTTCCCCACACGGAAGTTCTTCCTGTGACCAGCTTTTTCAGTGTCATGGCCAGCGTTCCATTCACTTGTTCTACCAGTCTGTTCATTTCAGCTGGTAGGGTACTGATACAGTTCCTTTGATCCCCATTATCTCATTCAGTCGTGGGATCACATGAGACATGAAGTTTGTCCCATTTTCTCTAAGCAGGACCTGTGGACATCCATGTTAATATACTACTTGATTCAGGATGAAATTCGCGGTGCTGGTAGCATCTACTTTTGCCAAGGCCTTTATCTCGACCCATCTCATCAGATGGTTGATGGCAACTATAATGTACTTGACTCCTCCTGTGCTCATTGTCAGCGGTCCCATCATGTCAATGGACACTGTATGCTAGTAAATCTAGGGCGGACCAGTTGGTATCCAGTTGTATTCTTATGTGGCTTGTGCAGCTGGCACTCCACAACAAGCTAGATAGTCCAAAACATCATAGTTGATTGACTACCAGTAGGTGTAATGGCTAATATGATTGGTTGTTTTCCTCAGGCCTCCATGCCTGACAACCTTATGAGCAGCTTGAATGATAGCTGCTCTTTCCAACAGTTTCAGAAATTATAACTGCTTTCCATTAATCATCTTAAACACTTTTCCATCTATGGTCTTGGTGTTTTCCATCACTTTCTGAAGAGCACTTTGGATTTCTTGGGGCTCATTCCTAATTTCTCCATCGACCATTCTCTGGAATAGCTCATCCGCCTGTGGGTATACCATCTGGACCATTAGTAACCACGATAAGACATCTGCATTCTTGTGAGAAGCCCCCACTTGGTGGACAATCTTATAATTATAAGCCTTTAGCTTAAGTGATCATCAGGCCAGTCATCCTTCTGGTTCTCTTAAATTATGGAGCTAACGCAACAAAGAGTGGTCTGTCGCCACTTTAAAGTGCGTTCCATAGATGTACGCCTGAAACTGTTTACAGGAATAAATGACTGGAAGGCATTCACGCTCAGTTTCAGTGTAGTTCCTCTCAGTGGCTGAGAGTGTCCAGATCACATATGCCACCGGATGTTCATCCCCAAGTTTATCTAATTGGCTTAGTATGACACCGATTGATGTCAACAAAGCATCAGTTTGTATAATAAACTCTTGATCAAAATTTGTTTATTTCAAAAACTGGAGAATCTATTAGGTACCAGTGTAGCTCATCAAAGGAATCCCACTCTTCTTCATTCCATAAAAATCCTTTTTTAGATTTTTCAACAGAAGATATAAGGGCTTGGCTATTTGGGAAAAGTCCCAATTAATCTTCTTTAGTATCTGACCATCCCAAGGAACACTTGGATATCTCAGACACTCTTCAGCACAGCCATCCGTTCTATGGCTTCTATCTTCTAGGCTTGAGGCTGCATTCCACTAGAGTTGATCACAAATCCCAAATATTCCAACTCTTTTTGAAGAAGTGACACTTCCCCAGCTTAATCTTCAGGTTAGCCATGGACAGTCACTTGAATATTTCTTCCAAGTGGTGTAGCTGATCAGTAAACGTTTTACTAAACACATTGATATCGTCCAAGTATACCAGGACGCATGAACAACTTCAAGTTGCTCAGTATAGCGTCCATGGCCCTCTAGAACGTTGCAGTCGCATTACATAGACCCTGAGGCATCCTTATTGGTTGGTATAGCCCCTGCGCAGTTTAATTGCACATTTTTCTTGGTATTCATTTGGCAAGTCGAATTTGCCAATATTCTGAGATCAGATCCATCATGGAGAAATACTTTGCTTCTCCCAATCAATCTAGTGCATTATCAATTCTTGGTAGGGGATATGAATACTTCTTTGTAATCTTATTCAGCTTTCAGTAGTCGATCACCACCCACTTGGAGCCATCCTTTTTCTTCACAATTAGAATCAGACTGACCCAAAGACTTGACAATGGAACTAGAAACCCATGCTTTACAGTTTCTGATTTCATCTTCCACTACCGCTTTGGCTGCTTTTGATTGTCAGATCAGTCTCATCCTGATTGGAAAATTTTCCTCAGTGTCAACCTTGTGGATCACATCTCTCGTGCATCCCAAATTGTGATCATCCTGAGCAAATACTTCCCAATACTTTTTGAACAATTTGAGCACCTCTTCTTGCTGGCCTTCTGACAGATCAGCGAGTTGCTCTCGATCAACCAATAGGTTGATACTATCATTTACCCCAGCTGGTAATCCCATCTCATCAAGAGTCCCAAAATCATGGAATCTCCTCAATTTGGCCATTGGGATCAGATGAACAAATGTGATGATCTGATTCTTCCTGATCTTCATCAGTTTTTCACTTAAATTCGCCAGGAGAACTCGAATTTCTCCATGGCCCAGCATTATTATTCCAGGAGCCACCCAAAGCTCTACTTTGGACTTCTTCCAGAGGCTTCCGACCTCCCCTATACAACAGCTCAGGTATCTCCAATGTCAACCCCATGTCGACTATCATCTGTGATCCTGGCAATATGGTCTTCTTATTATTGATCCTCAGTGGAATTCCTCGGTTCTCTAGGATTTCCATCATCATTCCTGTCGCTTCCATCCAACTAATTGGTAAAAAATTGGGACAATGCCGTCATCATATATTATATTGATGGAGTTATTTCTCCTATTCAGCAGAGCTTATCCATCCTTCTGATATACTAATGATAATGTCTGACACAATATGGTCAACATATTATCCTCAAAGTTACATTTAACTCTGTACTTGTGTAGAAATTCCGTCCCAATCAGAATTTCATAGTTTTGGTTGGCCAAAACTATTACTGGCACAGATACCACCAATGACTCAAATTGTAGTGGCAAAGCACTATAAGCTCCACAGGAGATGATGGTATTTGGCCCAGCTGTCCCGTACTCCTTCTTATGTTCCAAGTCCAGTGAGATCTTCATCCTCTTTACCAGCTTGGTCAAGACAATGTTGATGGGTATCCGCTGTTGACAATCATCCTCACCCGCACTCAATTCACTTGTATGTCTATATACATACACTCAAAGTATTGTAATATAGTGTTTACTGAGTTTATAGCGGTGTTATTAGCCAAATTGAGGGTTTGAATAATTTACGCCAATAAATCAGGAAATGATTCCTTTATCATGCTGAGGGGGATCAACAAATTCGCTCATCTAATCGGACTTCAGACAATTCTTTGGGATTTTTTGGCGGTTCAAATCTTGTCTTCTAGTTGTTGGGCTTATGGATGGGCAATTGACTTGATTATCTTGGGGTCAATTACCTTTGCCCTAGATCTGGTCACTGCATTTACATCCAAATTGACCACTTGATACAGTTGATTATGTACATCTTTGTATACAAACAGATCACTGATATCAATTTCCTCAGTCATGATGTCTGGGAGGAACAGGCTTCTCCGCAGCTCTAGACTGTTCCCCATCTAGGCCGCAGGCCCTTTTCCAATTCCTTGGTGGCAGCTGACTCTTTTGCCTGGACCACGTTGATTTGATCCTTCAGCTTCTTACAGTGCACGGTGAAATGTCCCTTTCCAAAATTGGTATCAGACCTTTTCTTTCTAATTCAACTGTCTGAATTATTTGGGCTTATTCCCCAGCACAGTTCAGTTGTTCATCTCTTTAGAACCTTTGTTCCCCTTTGTGGGATTCGAATTGCGCATATGGTTGATTTGAAACTTCTGTTTGGGGCATCAAAAGTTGCTCCTAAAACTTTCAAATTATCTACCATTTGAGAGAAAGTTATTTCTGTCGTGAACATGGAAGACATCATGTGATGTAAATTGTGATAATGCTAAAGGGCTGCTTGTAAGGAGATTCTGGCATTGAAGTCATCCAGTACCTTTGCTCCAACCAGGATTTGCGACTCCTGGTAGAACTGATCTGCGAAGCTTGCTAAAGACTCATCTTTATGGAACTGGGTTCCCATAAACTCCTGTTTGCGCTTTGACATGCACATCAGACTCCTAAATTCATTCATGATGTCTGCCTTTGCCTCCGCATATGACCAGCTGCCCCCCTCCAGGTGGGATAACACTAAGTTCTGACAGTCAGTGTCTAGGCAATTCATGACTGTCAACGCCTTTTGACGATCACCGCAGCCATACATGGTCATATCTGAACATTTGAAAAACGCTGGGGCGTTATCCTGATGGAACGTCAGCAATTTTGGCTTTGTCTTGAATTCTCCGAGTTGTCTCTAGCTGATTCTCTAGGTTTGGCCACTCAGCTCACTTGGGGAGTGACTTCAGGTGACATCTCCAAAATGGCAGCAAAAGTGGGAGGCATGTTTCTTGGGGTATTTGACTTCCCAATTATTGTATGAGGACTACTTCCTTTGGCATCACTTGCAACATTGGCTCACTATCGCATTTGTGAGTTTTAAGTTCCTTTACCTGTTTGATCAGTCGCTCTATATCAGTGCTGAAATTTCTTAAACTAATGCTTTCCACTTCTCACTCCATTTTCAGATATGGGATCTCTCGAATTAGGTCTCCTTCATTCTTCTTTAATGAAGTTCTTTTCCAAGTAACTTGTTTTAGAAAGTCATGACATTATTGATCTCTTCCTCCATCCTAACGACTTGTTCTTCCAAGGGTGCAAATTCTCAATGATCTGCCGAGTTTAGGGCATTCTGATTCACAGTGGCTAACTCCATCCACAGTTTTTGTAAATCATCATTATATGACATCCTTATAAGTTTTTTATACTCAACTACACCCCTGTAGTGAGCACCAGCTTGTAAAAATTTATGGGTTCTTGGTTATTATCAGCAAACAACCCCAATAAACTTATTACTGCACGGGTTCAGTTTTTGTGCACTTCATCCATGTTGTATATTATATTATTAATTGATAATAGTCTGACGGCTATTATCTGTAGTTGTGTGGAGTCCTTGGATCTTGGCCCAACGCTCAGCTAGTATTCCTGCTCAAAATACTTGGGATGTCAATATATGGATTTGTTCCCTCATTCTGTCCAACTTGATCTTCTCTTAGACTCCCTGGTGACAGTCTCTTCAGTCCAACACATAGTTGGAACAATCCCTGATTGTTTCTCCTTCTTCTCTAGATCCCCGCTCAGATCTTTACTCTTTTCCTAAAAGAGACTCCCAATTATTGCACATAGCAATAATATCCTTGAAAAAAAAAATAGAACAATTGAAAACTGATAATAATTTACTACTTAAACTATATAGTGGATGAAAACTATAGAACTGTATATCTGTAGTGCTATCTAACTGTTTTTTATAAGTGAATTCTAGGGAATTTATAGTGGGGATTTGGTCATATAACCCTCAGTTGACACCTCTTTGATGAAACGGCAGCTGTTGCCAATGAATCACCCATCCTTGTCTCAGCAGCAATGGTCTTCCCCATCCTGGCTAGGATTCCATTGTTTGACATCCTTGAGACCTAAATGGAAAGAGTCATATAACGTGTTCCTAACGTTTTCCTCTTGATCCAAGTGAACCAACTATATTTAGCTAGCGACCTGCTTAGGTAATGGGACTTATTACCCATTAAGGAAGGTCATGAACCATCTGATCAATTTGCTAGTTTCAGGTGGCATCACTCGCCTCACAGCTTACTACTCATTCCCAATCAGTTGGTACACCTGATAGTTAATCACTATCAGATGCCCCTATTTTGTTGGCAACTCCGCTCAACAAGATCTTAATTATTTGTCTGGATCGATCTTCAATGGATAAGACCAGCAAATATCCCAAAATCCCACATACATAGTTACTCTAAAGAAAGGGTCCACCAATTTCCAATTCACCTTACATTAGGGAATTTTCCCCAGCGATTCCTAGTAATCTAGCAGACTGGGAATATGGTCAAAAATCCCAACAACAAGTAAGCTCAAACACATCTGGAAGGGGTGTTTATAATCAAAAAAAACTTCAACTAAAATATAAATATGATCAAAGACCCCATAAAAGAACATATCATCAACAGATTACACACCAAATTCCTAAAGAGTTTCCAGCAAGGTGAAGAGATGCCAATCCCCACCAATCAATGATCCTATTATCAGTTGTAGCCAATTTGTTGACCCCTATGTTTGGCCAAGTGGGGAAAAAGAAGAGATTTGGGTTTTACTAAACATAAGATGATGGCTTCACTCATTTTATACTAATGCCCTATAGACCTCACTGCTACCCTTGTCCTCTTATCTGTATCCCTTGGCAGATCAATTTCCATTGTTCTCCATCAAGTATTTACTAGAATTTTCCAGCCCAAAGCTAAAGCTTATTAATTCACCATACAATCCTGACTTCCATAATATCAACTACCGCGCATTAACTGAATGTTCAGTTCCCCAAACCTGTTCCATTCCCATAAATTGGGAATTACAAATATGATTCAGCCAAATCTGTCCCAAATATTCCTGCTGACTAATACCCTTAAGGAGGGGTCCAGTGTTGGACAGATAGTTTACTAGGATATGTCCAATGTTGGAAAGACAACCCATCAAGATATTCCTGACATCGGACAGATGACTTTCAAGTCTCAGAAGCATTGTCCATAGCCTATTAGTAATCCATAAATGGAAAAATGATAAAAAATTCAGGTGCTGCAGGTAAGGCTGATTCATTAGTGGCCAGGGTATAAGTTTTAAGAGCCTTGTATTGGAATGGGACAAACATGGCAATTCACATTCTAATGGATTTTCAGCGCTGGAAGTACACAATGAGACTATGGTAGATTTGGAGAATTTATAAATAATAAAGGCTTATTTAATTATTAAGCTTTACAATTGTTTCAAAATATACTTTCTTCATACAATTGTACCTAGTTTGAATGCAAAATACCTGTACTGATCTTGTTCATTTGAAGTCTTTATTGCAATGACTCCCTTATAATATTTTTAGAACTAGTAGGTTCTATATTTAATGATACATATGAACCTTACTATATACTTTAAACTCAAAACTTTTCCTTAAGATCCCTCATATGATATTCTATTAATTTTATTTTATTAATAAAAAAGGTAAAATAGTCTTATTTAACATATAAGTTATACTGAAATTAGTATCCCTGATTTCATTTTTTTTGTAAAAAACACTAGGGTCTAAAAATTAATAAAGGGGAGGATACCCTAGTGGTAGAATACGGGCCCTCTACCACTGCCTCCTCAAGTTTGATCCTGGTAGATGAACTTTGGGTATGGGACGATTATAACTGTGTTAGCGTTGTTCACCAATGCCCCACACCAAGATAGCGAATAGCAAGGCGGCCATGGAGTTCCTAGTCTATCATATGCTGTGCATGGAGGTTTTCAGGGTTTTATCCTCCTTTCCCATTAATTTGAATCCCCTTCATTGGTGTGAAATTGTCCCCATATCAGCTTACCTCAAATAAAATAAAACAAATTTATAAGAATATAGTCATATCTCAGAGGGACTAATAAATATTTATAAGTATTTGGTACCAGTAGATTTAAGTACTCTTTATACTTTTACTATAATCTAACTAGGTAAACCTTGACCCTATGTTTTTTATCCTGCAATATGATGAATTATAATCTATAAAAGGGAGATAATATATGATTAGTTTTTCCTTTCCACTCAATCTCTTTTTTGAGTGATTTTACAAAAAGTTTAAAATATCAACAGCTTTCTGACCACGTCCATTTTCCAATTGATGTCCTCATATTTACCGCCTGCTGCTCCAGTGTGGGGCTGCAGTGATCCACCTCCTAGCATTTTCATCCCATCAGGGAAACGCATTTTGGAAAGGGTTAAATAGTCCGCCAAGATCTATGGGCCATTTTGTCCCTCCATGGGACCTAATGCTCCACCTTGCGCACATTCACCTGACTCGCCCCCATCCTCTTGCCCTCCTCAGATCCACTATCAAATTTATCTTCATGTCGATTATGAGCACCTATTCCCATATTCCAACAAAGCAATAATTGAACTTGCCACTGCTGCCTTTATGCCAGCTGGCTTTATTAATTTCTGCCCTTTTAAGGGCTATTTCAACATAGGTTTCCAAACAGAGGAGGATGCTGCAGAGGCGGCATTGACTCCTATTTTATTTAACTGAGGTAAGCTGACCAGGGGAAGGACATTACCAAAACTCAAAAACCTAACAAATAAATCCTCTCCAAACAAATTGAACTAACCACCCAAAATGAGCGGACAACACACAAAATGCAAACACAACTAACCAGTTAGGACAGTGGGAACTGCTTATCCCATCATGGCAGAAGGGGAGGGGGATCAGGGGGGCTTATCCTCGGCCTCTACTTCACCCCAAAGCAGGGCACAGGCTACAGCAGAGAGTAGGAGCGTCAGGGCATCAGCGGGATGCAGAGATAAATTTCTGATGATTGGGGTAGCAGTAATACAGATATTGTATATAAAAGTTCTGACGTATCTAGCCAAAGCTTCTTCAGCTTTTATGCGTGAGTTGGGGAGATTTATGATTGTGGCGATATTGGTGCGGGTAATCTTGTATTTGGGATTCCATGCTAACAAAGCCACGTGATGGATGGCGTCATTGGCGGCTTTGTGAGCTTCACTCAACCATTTTTTTGAACCTTATTGGCTTTGGAGGGAATAATGGGAGGAGGGATTCCTCCTGCAAGCATTGCCACTGATTTGGTAGCAGCTTTACAGAGAGGGCGACAATCTGGCTTAGTCGTTGCTTCAACAGCCAACTGGTGATTGCCATGTAATGTTTCAGAGTTTTGCTGGGGGCATATAAACAAGGGGTAGCTCAGCGACATGGTCGATAAACACAAATAGCTCAATTTGGATAGTGTGGTCTTCAATAATATTCCCTGACTCATCAATTTCAGCCAATAGATCCCAAGGATTTTGGTTGAATTGAATTGGGGAATTAGTATATTCCTGAGGTTTAGTTGGTTCATTGGAAAATGCATGGGAGCGAACTGGGGTTTAATCCTGTGCTTGATTAGATGGAGCGTTTGTGGCACTGGAGTGAGGAGGAGGCTGATTAGTGGCTGTGGCACAGCTGCGGCTACAAGCTTTGGGGGAGGGGAGGTAGAATTGTACTCCATACCAAAACTGGTGTGGGGTGGGTGGCATATTGGAAGCTGGTGGACAAAAAATCAGAGCCGTCAGAATCAGCTAGGGATGGGCACTTGCATTTTATTTGGTCCAACTCAAAACAGGATGGGCAGATAGTCCGTCTGCTCTTGACACGGGCCCAGAACAAATGTTCAGAGGCAGAGGGGATGACAGCACGAGAGGGAATTTACAAGGCTTTTTTATTAGATTCAGGGCTGATTGTGGCATACTCCCATGGCCCAGCGAGGCGTGTGACCCCCATTTGGGAGCATAAATTGCAATATGGGGTTGGAGCCATAGGCTGCCAAATCTTCCATCAGCTCCTGGTGGAGCACATCAGGGGAAAAATAGGTGTGCAAACCAGCAAACTGAGCCACCAAAGTGGTATCCACTGGGAGCCAGATTCAGATTATGGGAAGAGGGGACCCTGGAAAACCAGGGGCACAGTTGCCGCAGTGGCAGCGTCAGCTTCACAGGTGAAGCTGAGATCAAAATACCCCTTATAGGGGTGGAATTCAATAAAACCGGCGGGATGCATCACCTGAGACACTTTGATAATGGCTTGGTCATGGTAGGGGAAAAGTTTCTGATAGTTGACCCTAAGGCCAAAACACATGTTGCTCTGGGGGAGCACCAGGGGGCAGCGGGGCACTGATTGGGTTTAAGTGAGGTGGGCTTCAAGATCTTTGGGAGGAGTATCCCATGGGTTTAGTATGACTGGGCGAGCCAGTCTGAGCGCGTTTTCCTGTTGGATGGAAAATGGCAGGGGGAGTTTTGCCGCTTCCCCACACTGGGGCAGATTGCAGGGAATACAAGGACATTGGAGCAAAACTATGGCAGGGAATCAAGATTTACTTTTTTTCATAAAAATTTCTCAGATTGTTATGCCAAGCAGAAAGAGAGTGGCATTGACCCCTATAATTTATAAAAATACCCCAGTCCCACTACCTGAACTCATCTCCCTGATGACACCACATTGGTGGTGTCATTTGCCAGTCTTCTCTCACATCTCCCACCCCAAATTTGTATGATGAGTTGATGTCAGGGCTTTTGGCTTATGGCACTCATCCAATCTAGTATTCACCATTCCTTCTGATGCATAGTGCCTTGCTGCCCCTCAAGACACTTCCACTATAATCCCAAATCACTCTGCAATTGCCCATCAAATCCCTCCAGATTCTCGCATTGCTTCAGCACTGGAGCATTTCTTTTAGGCTTGTGTCAATAATGGTTGACAGATTTTCCCCTCTGTTTTTAAGCTTGACCACTCTAGAAGGTCCTAACCCCATGCCAAATCACCTGCTACTATTTTGGAACCTTTTTTAGCGGAATCTGAATGGGGAATTTTGTTACCCACTTTCACCCAACATTCTCTCTTAAAGGGCCAACGTGGGAAAGCCCTAAAAAAAAGATCCAGCCACACACACCACTTGGGGCTCAGCCCAACCAACCAGAGTCAGGCATGGACCACCATTTGTTCTTTCGCACCCACCCATTCACCTACTACCACCCACCCCAATTCTGCATCCACTATTCTAGTAAACCAAAATTCTTAGATCTATTGGATGAGGTCAATGAATCAGGTAAAATTGTTACAAATAAGGATGATGAATCTGGTGAAAAAGGCCCAGATGAGTATGATTGGCTAAATTTTATAATTTTGATTTTGATAAACCTCTCCCATCCAGACGTTATGCTTCTAAACCAAATGCCATCCCCTTCCAAAGTGACCACCAGCTTGCCTTAGCAGTGGTAGCCTCACCCTATAGCCAAAACCTCTGCAATGCAGTTGCCCAATCAGTTAGTCAATTCCATGAAGGGCTAAACAGATGTGATGGCTTGAGAATGACATCATGTTAGGGACAAACACTAAGGACAAAGCTGCATGTCATTAGGCTAAGAAGGTGAAGTTGGAAGTCTTCTCTGACCTCAAACATACCTTAGATCAACGCTGAGTTAAGTTGAGGTATGCCCAGGTTGGTATTAAGAATGTAAGAGATTTTTGGCCCTGTATAACAGCAGGTGCAATAAATTGAACCAGCTTTGCATTAAAAAATGATGGTTCGCTTCAGTTTCTTGGTGAACAGGGTCTCAAAACCTGTTTGGTTTTCGAAATCTCCACCTTAGGTTGGCCTTGCCTACAATTGATAATCTAAGTTTGGTCAATTACCAAGTATAATTTTTGCCTGATGGAAACATGCGCTTATTGGTGCACTTTTGTTTAGCACCACTTACATCAATTGATTGTTCCCCAAATTCCCTTAAAAAATTTCTCAAGACCAATCACTCTCGTTGGTCAACTTCCACATAATAAAGAACCCTTCGTTGGATACATTTTTATGTTATCTTGGGTAACCTATGTGTGTACCTCTTTGAGGAAGTCTCATGCAACGTTAGGCATTTACTTTTAACAACTATAACCTTATCCTTTGGTGCACCGTTGGGCCACCCAGGTTCCCTCCATCCTGGGCCACCTATGCACTCCAGCTCAGAACAACGCTTGGGTATGAACTCCCCTGTGGGATTCACTCCAGCTTGGTTGTTAGTCTGTTTGTGGTTCTTTTATCTATTGTCAAGCACCCTTGCCCTAAGATATTATAGCTCAAGAACCTTCTGCAGGGAAATACTATCCTTATTACTAATGATTAGTTTCCTGGCGTTGGCCCTGTGCACCATGCACTACCACGTTGGGAACAGGAGAGTTATAGAAACTCTTCTTACATTAGTCAACCAACCTCTTTTTTTTTACTTGCTCAAACCTTTTCCGTGTGGGACTTTCCTGAAGTGCAAACGGTGCATGTCAGCTGTTAGCCACAGCTATGGTGGGGAGCACCACTGTTTACTCTTTTTCACGAAGGTTAGATCATCTTGGTGTTGTTCTTGCTACCTCTGACTGGAAAGTACTCAACCTTCTTGCTCATACCCAATGGATTTGGATGCTTCACAGTCTGAGAGTTGTGATTCCCCAACTTTCCGCCAAAAATAATAGAATGACTCAAATAAAATGGGTTTTCTTTGGCACCGCGTTTGGACAGTGCAGGCGGTATCCTTGATGGTGGGACTTGGTGTATTGGCCTTGAATAACGTCGGACAATCCATTTTCAAAATGGGATTAGGGTCGTTCACAACCAAAAACGCGTTTACAACAATGTTGCCTTATATACAACCAAACCAAATTTTTTCTCATATGGCTCATATATGGACCCCATTTCTGTATATCAAATCACCCCAAAAAACCCACGCTTGACCACCACAATGATTCGCGGAACCCAGGAGGCGGATAGGGATTTACAATTACAATATAAAATCGTTTATGTTGTTGCTTAAGATATGGTGGGTTATCTGGCCTCATTAATAAGAGTGGCCAATTATCCCTCTCCATTCTTTGATGCAGAAACTTACCCTGGGGGCATGTTAGACCTTGAAGAAAAGTTTGGTGGTGAAGTGTCTGTGTTGTCTGCTATTAATAAAGATCATTCTAGATATTTTTTTGTTAACTGCTGCCCTTTCATCCCCTTCAGGTAAAATTAGCACTACTATCTTGATGGATGCTGGAGACACTGAGAATTTTATTTGACCAAGACCTTGCTGACTACCTTGAGCTTAGTTACTTTCCAGGTGGTATGGTTGGGGATGGGTCTTCTCAAGGTACTCGCACCCTGAAGGTACTAGGGTTAGTGGACTATTAAGTGGGCAAGAATCTTTTTAAGGACCGTTTCCAAGCAATCAAAAACCTTTTACATCCTATAATTTTGGGTTTGGAATGATAACGAAAGTTTAGAATCAGGACCTTGAGAGACAATACCCTATCCTTAACATTAAATGATGGTTGTACATTAATTGCTCCTCTGTCTAAGGCTAATTTATAGGGCGATTTGCCCCACTGGCCCAATATCCACACTCTCAGTCTCTCTCTATTGTTGAAGCCCTCACTGGAGGTACCTTTACCTTCCTGTTTGGAGGGGTTGGAATCTTCTTTTGATCCAGCTTCAATTAATGCACTACCTGATCATTCTGAGTTCAATTGTGAGTTCAAGCTCACTGTGGATCTGGAGCATAATTCTCCCTAATTTACCTTTTGACCGTATGGGAGGAATCAGCATTAGATGTATGGGTTAAGGATCAATTTGGCAAAAGGCGCAATTTTCAGCGTAACTCCCCAGTATGCTCCTCACTTCTCTTCGTGGAGCAAACTGATGGTACTCTACGCCTGTGTGTAGATTATGGGAACCCTTAACAATGTCACTGTACCAGCTTTACTTCCCATCTTTTTAGAGTCACAGATTGCCCGCTATGTAGATAAGGATAAAGTCTTCTCCAAACTGGATTGCCTCAATGCGTTTAATCAGATCTAGATTAAGAAGGGACAGGAGTGGTTAGCCACATTCATTACCTGAAAAGTGATTTTCCAGTTTCAGATCATGCCCTTTGGGCTTAAGAATTCCCCTGCTATCTTTCAACGCCATATTAATGCAGCTTTGGGGGACCTTCTGTGGTTATGCGCGTTTGCATACATGGATGATATTCTGGTGTTTTCCCCTGATCAGGAGTCCCATGCAGTACACATTTGCCAAGTGGTGGAGCGGCTAAAGGCAGCCAGCCTTTTCGCTGAAGAACAGCAAGTGTGAATCTTTTAAGTCCCAGGTCACTTTTCTTGGAAACATCATGTTTGACAAAGGACACATGATAACTCCAGACAAGGAGAAGGTAATTTGTGTGTGGCCCACCCCTACTTTGGTCAAGGAATTGAGGAGCTTTTTGGGGACGTGTACGTTCCTCAAAAAGTTCACACCGAATCTTCTGAAACGGCAAGCACCCTTGTATAAAACAAGTGGGGAAAAAGTGCTTCAGTGGTCCCCAAT
This sequence comes from Massospora cicadina, assembly GCA_022478985.1. Lineage (NCBI taxonomy): Eukaryota > Fungi > Entomophthoromycota > Entomophthoromycetes > Entomophthorales > Entomophthoraceae > Massospora > Massospora cicadina. The sequence goes on from JAKSZP010007915.1 coordinate 294,408, forward strand.
TTTGGAGGACGCTTTCCAAGCTGTAAAGTGTACCATGTTGTCCACGCCCATCCTTCGCCATGTCAACCCTTCAAAGGAGTTCATTGTGTCAACTGATGCCTCCAACTTCGCCATAGCGGCCGCCTTGTTACAAGTAGGCAAAGATGGGATAGAGCATCCAGTGGGATATTTTTCTAGGAAAATGTCCTTGCCAGAGTTGAATTACGCTGTTTACAACAAAGAGCTATTGGCAGTGGTGGAGGCGCTGACTTATTGGCGTCATTACCTGCATGGCTCTTCCCAACTCTTCTGTGTTTATACAGATTACCATATCTTACTGTACTACCGTGCACCTCATGCCTTGACCCCACAGCAAACCCGCTGGCATGAGACCCTTGCCTAAAATACACTTTTGTATGAGTTTATTAAGGGCAAGGAGAATGGGTTGGTAAATGTTTTGAGCCGTATCCCTGGTTTAGCTTCTGATCTGAAGGAGGTGGAGGTGCAAATACCCAGTTAAGGATTCCCCCGGGTAAATTGTGTCTCAACCTCCCTCTTCCTTGGCCCACAGGCCAGAGCTCTCTCCTCTGGAAAATGAAAAGGAATACAGTATGTTCAGAAAGGTTGTCCTTTCCCAGCCATTGTCATATGAATATACTATGGTCCTTGCCAAGAGCGCATTGAATTAGGAGGATCTAACCAGGTGTTATCATGTAAAGGATGAGATGGTGTGGTTTCAGGGGCGCCTATTGTTCCTGCTGGACACTTCACCTGGAAATCTTCTGGGACCATTATGATGGAATCACCGTTGGCCATCCTGGGAAGGTGAATACATTAGAGCTATTTTACCGCATTATCAAGTGGAAGGGGTTAGCCGCACAGGTAGGCAGGTATTGTAAAGAGTGCCTAGTCTGCAACCAAATGAAACCAAGTTGCCAGCCTCTAGCGGGGTTGTTGTTTCCAGTTCAAAAGGCTGATGGGCCTTAGACTTCCTTATCAGTGGATATTATTGTGAAATTGCCTATATCTGATGGCTATGATGCTATCATGGTGGTGGTGGACCATTTTATGAAGTTCGCCCACTTTATCCCTTGAAGAACCACAGTCACCGCAGCTGAGATAGCTAGGCTTTTTGTTACTAATGTATTCACTCTTCACTTGGTCCCTCAAGAAATAATTTTGCAAAAGGGGATCCCAGTTTATCTCTGTCTTTTGGGAAGACTTGTGTAAGACTCTGCAAATTCGTCCCTCCCGTTCAACTGCCTATCACTCCCAATCAGATGATCAGAATGAACGAGTGAACCATTGCCTCAAACAGTTCCTGCGGTGTTACACTGCTGCAGGTCATTCAGATTGGGTTTCCTATCTCCTATGGCCCAATTAGCTATATAAACACTCAACATGCATTAATCGTTTGTTCCCCCATCTTTTCCAAATATGGCTTCAATTTTGCCTTCAACATGGAGCCTAGAATTGAATCTAAGGTGGAAGCGGTGGTGGACTTTGCAAACTTGAACAAGAAAGTACACAAAGGGGCGAGCACAAATTTAGATGCGGTCATGCAGGCTTACACTGAGAACACTGATGGTAAGAGATGAGTTGGACCAGCATACAAGTAAGGAGATCTCATGATGCTGTATGGTAAAAAAACCCAATCAATCAACCAAGAAAAAAACTAAGACCAAAGAGGATTGGGCTGTACCACGTTATCAAAAAGGTGGGCCACATCTCTTACCAGTTGGATCTCTCCCCTTGTTTTGGATCTTTTCTGTCTTTCATGAGAAAAAATTGACGTTGTTTGAAAGCCCCCAACCAGAGACTCCCAAAGCTTATCTTGTGGATGGGGTATCAGAGTGGGAAGTGGAGGAAATAGCAACCTCCTTCTGAGTAAAAATAAGGCTTGAGTACCTGGTATCCTGGAAGGGATTTGATGCAGCGGGAAACAGTTAGGTACCAGCACATGACTGCGCACATGCCCAAGACCTGATTGATATTTTCCACGAGTGTTTTTCCCAGGCCGTCAGACCTTAGTCAAAGGAGACCATTGGCACTATGAAGTTGGCCCCAGCCCACAAGAACTTTCCATGGCGCAAGCCCCTGAAGTGGGGTGGAGCCCCAAAAGATTGAGAGGGTAATGTCATGGCTTGAGAATGACATCATAATGAGGTCAAACACTTAGGACAAAGCTGCATGTTAGGAGGCCAACAAAGTGAAGTTGGCAGGCCTCCCTGCCCTCAAACATACCTTGGATCAATGCTGGGTTAAGGTGAGGTATGACCAGGTTGGTCCTATAAATCTAAGAGAAGTTGGGCCGTGTATAACAGCAGATTCATTAGAATGAACCAGCTTTGTGTTAATTAATATGATGGTTCACTTCAGTTTCTCAGTGAATGGGGTCTCAAAACCCATTTGTTTTTTTTGAAATTTCCAGCTTGGGTTGGCCTTGCCTACAATTGATAACCTGAGTTTGGTCAATTACCAAGTATAGTTTACTGCTCAATGAAAGCGTGCACTTATTGGTGCAC